>VZSF01001750.1:175-28519 GCA_013398295.1 Chionis minor
GGGGACAGCGGGAGGGGGCGGCGGTGGGGGCCCTGGGCGCGAGGAGCGTGGGTGGGAGGGAGCAGAGCCTGTCTCTCCCCTCGCACCGTCGCTGGTGGCGGGGACACAGAAGTGGCATTTCCCAGTGCCCCCCCCTTCCCGAGGAACTGTCCGCTGCCGCCCCTTTTCCTGACACGGCGGGGGGGTCCCCCGCACTCTGCCGTGCTGCCCACCTCCGGGCGGGAGCCCCTGTCCGGGGACCCAGCTCCGGCTGCTGCCGGTTCAGCTGTGCTGCTGGGAGAGGCCAGCCTCACGCCTTCGCTGCGAGTCATTTATCCCCCGGTGGCTGCGCTTCTGTCACTTAAGCTAGAGCTGCCCTCACAGTCGTCGTTGTCTTTTTTTAGGCCAGTATGGTGCATTCCTTGATCGAAGCATATTCCTTACTTGACCAGATGAAGTAAGTGCTCCCGTTTTTCGCGAAGGGAATGTTTTCTTCTCTGCTAAGGTTTGGAAGATACAGAGTAACTGCAGGTCTTATACTGTCCGTGCTGGCAGCACAGTTACAGGAGCCCACACAGTGTGTATTTTTAGGATCTAAGGAAAGTCTGCTTGTTGTGCTAAATGGACAAGATTATGGTAATTATGACAGGTGTAGTTTATGGTTACCCTTCCTGCTCCAATGGAGTACAAATTGCCGTGTGGTTTCTCCGTGGAGCACACTGTCACCTGCTGCTCTCGTGGCTCAGAGCAGAAGCGATGGCGTACAAACCATTCTTGTTGGCACTGCTCAGAATCCGCTAGCTGGTGCTGATGACCATATTGTTTTGCTATGTTGTGACTGATTTGGGAGACTTTTTGTGAGGTCTTGGTGCTGTTTAGGAGAGAAGACAAAATGAGGTCTGAGGCAGAAGAGTGGGAACCATCCTACCCCGTTAGTTGCTTGATACTGGCGGATATGGAGAGAATGAAAAAGTCTAGCTCAGCCTCTCTTATGTCTCATAAACTCTTTAAAAAAAAAAAATCCCACACTGCAGTTCAGCAGAAAGTCCTATTGGTTCTTTCTCTCTTTTTTTTTTTTTTTAAAGGATATTTTTCTTTCTAGTTGTTTTGGTAGAGTGGGCCTGGGAGATGGCTGCAGGTACCATTACTGAGGCATACCTAAAGGGCTGTTTGCCCTGGTGTGGGGTGAGAAGTGCTGGACGCTTCGGCTTGCCTAGAGCTGGGAGCTTCTTGGGTTCTTCCTGTAGCAGTGGAGTTGTACTGCATTGCCTGTGTGCACCCCTAGAGTCAGGTTTGGAATGGGCTTCAACATGTTGTAAGATTTATTTAGGCAGATTGCAGAGCATCCAAACCCTGGAAAGGTGATGTGTGAGTTACTGAAGACAGAGACAGTCTCTGCTTTGGATGCAGGTGGAGTTAAGAGCGTGTAGGAGGTGCTGCTCAGCTCTCGACCCAGCAAGCTTGTGTCCTGCCACAGCGCTGGGCTGGGCCTGGACGTTTTCACTCGGTTATTTTCTTTGTATGTAACCAGAATGTTGGATCTGCTGGGGATTGCCCAAATTGGGAGAACATACAGAAAAGGGGAAAAAAACTTGAAGCAAAATGGAAGGGTTAATGCAGGCAGCGCCTGCAGGTGTTCCTCGGGGTGAACACAGCAGACAGTGTCAAGCTGGGGGAAAGGTCTACTCCAGCTCAGCTGAGTGGCTTTCTCACTCAAAGTGACAGTCTGGTGCGAGAGGGGGAGGGGTCTTTGTTTGCTTTTTCAACAGTAACTGCCAAAAGAAGGCTCCTAGTCTGAAGAGGTTAAAGCTGAGCGTTCTAGCCAAACCCTGGAGCCTCCTGTCCTGATATGCTCCCTTCCTCCTCTCTGCCTAGGATAGTCAAGCCAAAAGTGGCCTCCATGGAGGAGATGGCAAGTTTCCACACTGATGCCTACCTGCAGCACCTGCAGAAGGTCAGTGAGGAGGGGGATGATGACCATCCGGAGTCTGTGGAGTATGGACTGGGTAAGGATGCACGTCTTCAGCAAGAGATTGACTGAGTATTGGGTCCAGGGTGCTTTTTGCTGGAGCTGAGGTTAGACAGAGGGCTGAGCTCAGGTAGGCTGCTGGGCTGCTTGTGGAGAGAATCACTCTTTGGGGTGTTGCTGGACCCCATCAGCCAGTGGTTGCCTGTCAGGCTGGCGTTTTCACTCTTGCCAGCAGAGGGTACCGTCAGCCTCACGCTGCTACTCCCTGCAGCTCAGCCTGTCCCTTGCCTACCGTGAGCCAGTGCCTTTTGCTCCTGCTCCGAGGATCTCAGGCAGGACAGAAGGCCCTGACATGCTGCCCCCCTTGGAACAGCGCTGAGACTGGCTGCCACAAGCCTGCTGTGCTGGAGGGCACATGTGAACAACAGGCTGAAGGTACTGCCAGAGACCAGAGCAGCTTCTGTTTGCCTCATTACTTTGCTTACATCTGGAGCAGAGGGCTCTTGCCTGCCTGGACTTAAGGCTGCCTTAGCAATGCAGTAGTTAAAACAGGGAAGGTGGCTGTGTGTACTTCTTAGTCTTAGGAACACAAGGAGTGACCCATCACTGAGGCAGTGGTGCAGATTCTGTGCTGATCTCATGAGTCTCCCCTAGATTTGCCCTTTGCATTTCTGAAGCTGATCTGTCTGCAGGCAGAGGAGCAGACCTGGGGTCGTACCTTACTGGGGAAGAGCTCCCGGGAGACTGCTGGAGGAATAGGTGAAGATCACATTCTAGCTATAGACCTGCAGCGTACCTAGGCCTGCCTCCTTTGTGGATGTCTGTTTTTAGGGGGGAGATACATCATGACTGTGTCAGAGCTTTCCTTGTAGAGTAGCCAGACAACTGAGTGTTTTTGCAAGACTGATGTGGGGGACCAGTAGGTCAGGCTAACCAGGCACACAGATCAGAATTTGGTTCAAGACCCATCTGTGAATGATCCCAGTATAAGGAAACATTTTGATTGTTGATTTTTGCAGTGGGTTAACTTTGGCTGGCTGCCAGGTGCCCACCAAGATGCTCGCTCTCTCCCCCTCAATAGGCTAGGGGAGAAAGTACAATAGAAAAGGTCATGGATTGAGATAAGGACAGGGAGATCATGCACCAGTTACCATCATGGGCAGAACAGACTCAGCTTAGGGAAATAATTCTAATTTATTGCCAGTTAGTAACAGAGTAGGACAGTGAGAATTGAAAACAAAACTAAAATCACCTTCGCCCTCATCCACCCTACTTTCCAGACTCAGTTTCACTCCCAGCTCTTCTACGTCCCTTCTCCCTGAGCGGTATAAATGGATGAGGAATGGAGATTGCAAACGGTTCGTCACACATTGTCTCTGCCGCTCCTTCCTCCTCATACTCTTTCCCTGCTCCAGTGTGGGGCCCCTCCTGTAGGACACAGTCCTCCACCAGCTACTCCACTGTGGGTCCTTCCCATGGGCTGCAGTTCTTCATGAACTGCTCCAGTGTGGGTCCTTTCCACGGTGTGCAGTCCTTCAGGAAGAGAATGCTCCAGCATGGGGGGGAGTCACAAGTCCTGCCAGAAACCTGCTCTTGCATGGGCTCCTCTCTCTGTGGGCCCACAGATCTGCCCAGGAGCCTGCTCCAGCGTGAGCTGTCCATGGGGTCACAGCCTCCTTCAGGCACCCATCTGCTCTGGCGTGGGGTCCTCCGCAGGCTGCAGATGGATATCTGCTCCACCATGGACCTCCATGTGCTGCAGGTGGGTGGCCTGCCTCACCATGGTCTTCACCACAGGCTGTAGGGGAATCTTTTCTTTGGTACCTGGAGTACTTCCTCCCCCTCCTTCTTCACTGACCTTGGCCTTTACAAAGTTGTTTCTCTCACATATTCTCGCCTCTCTCTCCTAGCTGCTGCACAGCATTTTTTATCCTTCAATATGTTATCACAGAGGTGCCACCAGAGTTGCTGATGGGCTCAACCTTGGTCGGCAGCGGGTCTGTCTTGTCTGACATGGGTGCAGCTCCTGGTGTCTTCTTACAGAAGCCACTCCTGCAGCACCCCCGCTACAAAAGCCTTACCACACAAACCCAATAAATTTATTTTCCTACTTATGCCCCCTAAATCTGCTGTGTGAGTCCAAGTCTGACACCTGTTGTGAGGGTTTTCTGCAGTGGCTTTTTGGTTGTGGCTGGAACATAAAGTTAGAGCAGCAGTTAAAGAGGGAGAGCTCAAAAGAAAGAGAATATGCTTCTGCCAGAGGAAAAGGCCTGTTGTGTCTGACACGCGGACTCTTACCCACAGGTTATGACTGTCCAGCTACTGAAGGGATCTTTGAGTATGCAGCAGCTGTGGGAGGAGCCACCATCACCGCAGCCCAGTGCCTGCTGGACGGCAAGTGCAAGGTAGCAATTAACTGGCCTGGAGGGTGGCATCATGCAAAGAAGTAAGGAAACAATCTCTTCCCTTGTGTTTTCTCACCTGGTGTCTGAACACCACCTCCTAGCTCCCAGCTTCCCTGTGAACCCTCAGGGTGCAGCGATCCAGCGAGGTGTGAGAGGGGTGAGGGAAAGCAGGACGTAGATAGGAAAGAAGCAGAGTGTAGGGCAGAGGCCTGAGAGTAGGCTGGTTCCTGCCCAGTTCCTGGTGCTGTCATGGACTGCAGCGCGAGTCTGGGATGGATATTTTCAGAGGTGTCCCACCATTCGTTAGTACTTGGTTATCTTTGGGAGTTCAACTGAGAATTGATTTTGCAAAGTCTGTAGAGGAGGACTGTGGGGAAGCAAACAGTTGGTGTTGCTCCCAACTTGGAAGAGAACGGGAACATGGCAGCATGTTGTCCAAATTGTTTTGTGTGGCTTTTTTGGTTTCTTAATAAGAGGTTTGAAACAGTGCAGGACTGACCTGTGGTTTTCCTCATAGTCTCTGGGTGGCTGTTTGCTCTGAGCTGTGGTGCCAGTAACTATTTTCCAGAACAACAGGAGAGGAAGTAAAAATTTAATCCCTGAATTCTGTGATTCTTTAGTGGTAAAATAATTTGTTTCCATGGTTTCCCCATTTTCCATGGATGTATGTTTTATTTTAACTTCTGTCCCCCATCTCCCAAAACATGAGGCCTGTCAGCAAATGCAGACAAGATAGTACCTTTCTTGTCCCTAGCTAACTGGCCTTTGTAGTGCCATTCTGTTTCCCTGGGGAGCCCCCGAAATTAGCGTGAACCGCATGTCTAACCCTACATGAGTTAGTTACATGAGTGCGAAGGTTTCTCTTCTTGCTCCAGTGACTTTTCTGACCTGGCAGAGAAACTCTGGAGGAGTAAAGGTAGCATGCAGACTCCAGCGATGGCAACATCTCATCAGGAACCTTTTCCTGGTCAGCACTTTAATGAATATGGATTCAACAATGGCGAGAAAGGAGAGAATTTAGCTTGTCAGAGTTGAGCCTTTTTGCTCCCTCACAGGAGGGATGGCTTTTTAAAATTCTTCTGTTCTCTTTTATCTTATGGCATGGTTTATAAAACGCCTGTAAGAGAAGAAATCTTAGCAGTGTTGTTGCCACTGAGCTGTGCTGTTCTGGGAAGCAAACAGTGTGTCTAAAAAAGGCATTTAATACTTACTGATCCCAAAGGAGCCTTCCCAGGCACCCCAGTGAGGTGGAATGGGATGCCTCAGGGTAGGCAGCAGCTGTGGTAGGTGCCAGTCCAGTGTGAAGGTCCAGCCAGACTGACACCCAGCTGCAGGTGCTTGGTGCTCGGACCCATGTCCTAGCAAAATACATGCCCTTTTGTCAAAAAAGACCTGCTAGCTGGTGGCTTGGTTGCTTTCCAAGGTCATAAAGGCAGGAATCATGACCGCTGTCACCTGGGGCTTTTGAAGGTCCCCATTCACTTTGGGGCAGAGCGAGGTGCCGAGTTGGTTCCTTTTCTTGACCCATCCCTGCCCTCCTTTCTGGCACTGACAGTCCAAGCTCTGCTGTGTGGATCTGTGGGGGAAGAAATCCCAAGTGCTGGCCCTGACCTGCAGCTCTGACACTGGTCAGCCTCTGCCCAAGCTGGTGTTCTGCTCTGCTTGGCCTCGAGTTTGAAAGAAATTGTGTGTTACAGCACGTAGAGAGTGTCCAAGACGTGACATAGTTCACTTTGCTTCCTTGCAGGCTAGGAAGGAGGGCAGGAGTACAGTGTGTAATCACAGTTAAGGAACATTCCCAGGATACCTGCTAACATCCCAGTTCTCAGGGTCACTGTAAATGAACAGTCACTGGGAAGCATCTGTGCTCTGTGATATTTGCAGGGAGTGAGAACAAGTGCAATTCTGCCACCTTGTGCTTGCTCCTTGGCATTTCCAGCTGTTTGCTGAGCAGGGGAGTGTCAGGGAAAATGAGCCGAATGCTGTGGCTGAAAGGCAAGAAGCATTTCCAAGAGGTACGTCTTCGATCCTGTAGTTGTTTGAGCCTGGAGAAGAGGGTTTTGAACACTCCTGTTGCAAAGTATAAAGCTGTGGTTTAAATTGGCTATCCGGGGCTGACCTGAGTGCCTATGGGCTAGTGCCAAACGGTGATGGGGACTTGACTTCGAAGCAAGTCTGGAGTAGGGAATAAGGAACTTTCTTGTTCCTTGAATGCTAGCAATATGGAAGCTGCACCCTGATGTATGCCAGGCATAAATCTTTCCATACAACATCTGTCCTCTGTTTAGCTGCTGGGGCTGTCTTCTGGCTGAGCCCAGGAGCTGTATTGTGAGGGACTGCACATGGGGCATCCTCTTTGCGTTTTTCTGGGGAGGAAGGGAGAGTGTTGCTTTGGGGAGACGCTTAACCTTCATAACCCGGAACTTTGGAACAGAGCAGCAGAGTCTTGCGACTGCCTTGGACGTGCCTTTCACTGCCAGGACTTTTCTGGGAGTTGTGGCATCCAGCAGGGATGGAGTGGGTGCCTTCCTGTGCCTGCCCAGGACTCGCAGGAAAATGGCCAAGCAGGACTGTCCAGGGGCTCATCCTCTTGCTGCAGAGGGAGAGGAGGTACAGTGGAGAGAGGGTTTGAGTTGAGTGGCTCTGAACTTCTTTAAAATAGCTCGGGTCCAGAAAGCTAACATTTTAATTGTGCAACAGTGAAATGGACAGAGGTACCCTGCCGAGCCTCACCATGGGTCAGGGCCTCTCTGCAGCAGAGCCAGGTGATGCTTTATCAACCGCCAGCAAGCCCAGGGTTGTGAAGCGATTGGCAGAAGCAGTCATGTTCTCTGTGCTTCCTAGCCATGCTTTAAGCTGCTCCTGACCCATCCCTTAGTCGCTGCTGGGCTCATTGCTCTCCTCTGCCCCCTGCGAGGCGGAGACTTGCAAAGTAAAAGTGACAGTGCTGACATTAGTGGTGATTGCACTGGTGATGTTCAACCTCACGGACATTGTTTTGACAGAGATGAAGCTTCTGGATTTTGTTACCTGAATGATGCTGTCTTGGCGATCCTGCGGCTGCGCCAGAAATTTGATCGTGTCCTTTATATTGATTTGGATTTGCATCACGGAGATGGTAAGGTGCCAGGCAGGCTGCAAACTGCACAGGCTCAGAGGAACGGGAGAAGTCAAGGCCTGTCAGGGCAGTAGGGCTTTACCTGCTGCAACAGGCATGGCTCTGCCTCCTTTCAGTACAGGTTCCCCCAATCCATTTCTGCCTGGTCCTCCTTTATGGATTTCCCCTGTGCTACTTATCATACCTCTCCTGAGGGTCTGGGCAGCAGTCTTGTACCGAAAGTAACAAACAGTGTGTTCCCATTCCAGTAATCCCCTTGGGCAGGGGCTCTCCAGCGAGGACTTCCCTCAGTCCCTTGTCTCCCACCCCAGCAGAGCAGCTGCTGACAGTGTTTAATTGTTTAATGCCACCACTACAAGAGGGAAGCAGTGAGTAGTAAACAGTGCTTTTAAAAGAAGGCTTGACACTATAAAACTAGAGCAAGAGCTGGCTATGCTGAACTGCTCTCTCCTTCAGGGACATTATTTCAACACCATTTAACATGTCCTGCTCGCCTAAATTTTATGGTGTGTTTCATTTTACTCCATTTTCCCCCTGCATTTGGTTTCTATTAAGTTTCCTGTTACTACTTTTTCCATCCCCAATCCCACTATTTTAATATGTCTTTAAGGAAAAGATGTGTTGAACCACAGCAGTGCTGAGAAAAACCAAGAGAGCCTGGTAGCTCTGGTTCTAATCAGAGCAAGGCATCCCTGCTCAGCTCCCTCCCCCAGCTTTGCAGGCCAGGTAGTTCAGGCAAGTGCTGCTGATGTGGGCACAGACCTGAGGTATTGAGGTCCATTCAGTACTGATTAGTGTGAGACCCACCAAATTCGTTTCAGTTGTGACCTTTGCTGCAGTTGAATTCAGGCCTCTGTTGATTAAGGATGGATTTATTGAGCCACATCTGGTTTTTCTGCTTTGTTCATTCTGTTCTTGCTCTGCTTGTTGCCCCATGTTTATTGAGTGGCTCATTTGCGTGTTTAGACTGTCATTTATGTGAGTTATGCATGAAAGCTTTTTTCTTTTCCTTTTCCAATAGGAGTTGAGGATGCCTTTAGTTTCACCTCAAAAGTCATGACTGTTTCTCTGCACAAATTTTCACCAGGATTTTTCCCAGGCAAGTTGAACTTGTGAGGTTAGTGCTAATCCGGTTCATGCATCACTGACGAGGCCCCAGCAAAGGAAAATCTCATCCGTTCTGTCTAGCAGAGCTTTCTCACTGGCTTTCCTGTTGATCCAGGAGAAGGAGAGGAGTGAACTACATTTGGTATTTTCCCCCTTTCTGGTTGTGGCTAAGCTCTGGGCAGAGCCACTGCTGGGCAGCCACCTGCAGCCCTTGAAATCTGCATGACAGAATCGGGCAAAGGACAAGAACCACGTCCATCCAACCCTTCCTTTATTGGTGGTGGCAAGGGGACTTCTCCATAAGCATGCCAAAGGTCCTGGCTCTCTGCTCTCGTCTGAGACATCCCACACATTTGTCTTGCTGCCGATGCCCTTTCCCTTGTAGTTAACCACGTGGTGCTTCTGTTTTTCAGGCACTGGTGATGTGACAGATGTTGGCCTGGGGAAAGGGCGCTACTACAGTGTGAATGTACCTATTCAAGATGGCATTCAGGATGAGAAATATTACCAGATCTGTGAAACGTAAGCCCGCTTGCTCTGATACAGTTTACTTTCATGGAATTTTAGAGAACAGAGACTGCATGGATTTTGTTCATTTGCTGGCTTATTTACAATCCTTCCTTAAGGTCTGTCCCTTACAGTTTTTGATTACAACAAACATGGATCTTAAGAGATCTCAGAGGTCATGTCCTAATCCTTAGGCAAACTGAATTTACAGAGGGATTTGTGGGTGGCTGGCAGGTCTCTTTGCCATGGGTCAGCCTTGTGTGTTTAGGAAGAGACTGAGAAGGGATTTAGGGCTGTGCTTTTTCTTCAAATAAGTGCTCTGAACCTTGACCATCTGTGGGAGATATCCTTGGGGCTGAGCTAAAAGTGTTTTCCAAGCACATTTTGTCTGTTCTGGAAGAATGAAAGGCTGAAGGCTGAACGTCTGCTGGTGACTGAGCTGCTGCCTGGCAGGTCCCCCTGTCACTCAGTTGGTGACAGAGCTCATGAGCTGTTGCCCATGTCAAAACTGGGCTGCAGGCCAGCTTCTTTCCAAGGGGAGAGGCGCCTCGGTGCTGGGCTGCAGGACATGGTAGCACATCCACCTCTCAGCTCTAACATTTGAGGGCTGAAACCTCTCCAGACTCGTAGCCCATTAGGGCAGTCGTGCTGTTGCTGTGCCTCCTGCTTGCCTGTTAGTGCTTGTCACTGCTGATAGAGCAACCATCCTCCTGCCGTGGAGCATGTTTCCAAAGGGCAGGGCAGCTTTAGGGGCTGAGTAGGGGTTAGCAGCCCAGTCAGCTGTAGCCCATTGCATGAATTCCCTTTTGAAGGACATCAAAACCTACCACAGGTTCCAAGCTGCATACAACAAAAGCACGTAAAAGGAAATTTTGAGATCTCATGGGCAAAGTCAAAGACTTCTGTCCTGGCTGGGAGACAGTCTTGTGCATGACTGTCAGTGTCTCATCCAGCTGATGTCTGAGGATGATTGCCTGTGCCTCCCAAACCTACAGTAGGATCGGAGCAGACTCCCTCCGACACAGGTTTCTGCAGGGTTACTGCAGCCTGTGCAGAGCCTTTCTTCATATTCTTCTGCTGTGTCCTCTGCTGGTGAGAGGAGACCTGCTCCTTGGCAGCCCTCTGCTCCTTGCTGAGGTGCTGCCAGATCAGGCACTCCCCAAGCAAAAAGCCAGGGAGATGCTGTGGAAAACAGCCTCGCCTCCCGCGGTGCTGGGGACAGCTTCTCCCCAGTCTCGGTGGAGGCTGATCTACTGCAGCACAGCTATATAAATAAACCGGGAGGAAGTGCGTTTTGAACTTGCCTCTCTATAAATTACAGTGCTCGTTTGGTTGCTTTTCTTCTAGTGAATAAACTATCCTGCTTTTGAGGCGGTGTGGCACATGGATAATTGCCTATTGTTTCTGGAAGTTGAATGACACAGGCTCCAATTAAAGCACATTGTTACTAATAGCCGCTGGATGGAGAAGGGGGCCAAAGTGTGACATTATTTATTTGTTTTCTGGAAAGTCTGATGTCTTGAAAATTTTGAAGACAAAGGCAGCCAGGGATGAAAGGTTTCAGAGCTGCCATGACAGTGATAGCACGGAGAGCTGGGTGCTAACTTTCGGTGGTGTGCACTGCTACTGCAGAGATGTGTCCGAGGCATGTTCCCACTAAGAGCCCTCTGGGAGCTTGCTTGCATAGTCTCTACATCAAAAGAGAAAGTTATGATGGGTCTGGCTAATTGTAGGCATCTAGAATAGCTGCTCTGCTTGATCACCTTCCAAAACTGCCTGCATTAGTGAGTGAAATCGGTTCTGAAAACTTCACTTGGAGTTTAGATATTAGCCTTTTGAAGAATAAAAAAAATTGCAATGTATTAGAAACATTGCAAGTTCAGAAAAGTAAACTTAGAAATAATTCAGAGACATTGAAAAGCATTATTTTTGCTCCAAAACCAAAGAGAAATCTGAATTACTTTAAATGACTGTAGTAGTTTGATTGATAAACTCGGAATTAATTATAGCTGAGATAACAAATCAGCTATTTGTTGTCTAGTATTGTACAGAACGGGGGGGGGGGGGGGGGGGGGANCGACATGACTGAAAAACCAAAGAAACCCACCCCAAAATTTGAATGTTGTTTGGCCTGTTGTTATACATGATACAAGGGAGCTGTGTTAGCAGTGTGTAGGCAAGGATCTAGTGAAATGCAGCTTTAGGCAGTAGCCAGGCTGGACTGTGTGACAAAAAAACTGCTCAGCTCTAAGTTATGATGTGTCTGTTATGTTGGTGGAGAAATCAGTTAGTAACATGGATAACTTACAAAAGCACATGGGACCTTTGTGGTACAAAAGGTTTGACTGCTATCTAGAAAGTAGATACTGTTTCTCTATTTACAGTGCCTTAGTAAGGGAGAACAGGATGATTGTGGTGGGTGTGTTGCATCTCAGCAGCCAGCTGTCTCCGATCCCTTGGACTCAGTCGCCGTAGGTGATGCGCCTTGTGTGGTGTTGCCTGGTGGTGGGACCACGGGCTGGACCGCATCACACTGTCCGCAGTGGCACAGACAGAGTGAGGCTGAGTGTCTTCAGGGCATAATAAAGGAGCAGCAAGGGTTTTTGCCTATTCTGCTGGCTTTTGGTGAGATAAAAAATAATACTTTTTTAAAAATCCTTCTAAACAAGAGCTTTCAACCTCTGTCAGTATGTGGGCACCTACATAGTACAGGTGGCAGCATGGCGCTCTGTAGGTCCAATTTTAGCCTCCTGATGGTTGGCTGTCTTTCTTTTGGTGTCTTTTTTGAAGCTCTTAGAAAAGCCCCAGATGTGAAAACCCAGACTAGATGATTTTTTTAATTTTTTTTTTTTTTACAGCAAAAGTTTCCCACTTGCTGGGAAGAACAAGACTAAAAGCAGCACCTGGTGTTTCTTGGGAGGCTGCAGTATTGCTTTCACAGTGCATCCAGCTGTGCCTGTTCCTGGCTACGATGGGTCATAGGTGTCTGCTGTCACATCCTTCCAACCTAAAAGATTCTATGAACACTGAAAAGGGAGGAGAAGACCCTTAAAATCAAATCCAACCATTGATCCAGCACTGCCAAGTCCACCACTAGACCGTGTCCCTCAGCACCACATCTATCCATCTTTTAAATACCTCGGGGAATGGTGACTCAACCACTTCCCTGGGCAGCCTGTTCCAATGCTTGACAGCCCTTTCAGTGAAGAGAGATTTTTCCCTAACATCCGATCTAAACCTCCCCTAGCACAACTGAGGCCGTTTCCTCTTGTCCTATTGCTTGTTCCTTGGGAGAAGAGACTGACGCCCCCTGTCTACACCCTCCTCTCGGGTAGTTGCAGAGAGCGAGAGGGTCTCCGCTCAGCCTCCTTTTCTCCAGGCTGAACAACCCCAGCTCCGTCAGCTGCTTCTCACAGGACTTATGATGCCTCACCAGCCTCATTGCCCTTCTTTGGACGTATTCCAGCACCTCAATGTCCCTCCTGTAGAGAGGGGTCCCAAACTGAACACAGTACTCGAGGTGGGGCCTCACCGATGCCGAGTACAGAGGGGCGATCACTGCCCCAGTCCTGCTGGCCACACAGTTGCTGTTGGGGAGGGGGCCAGCAGAGAGGGGAGCAGCCTCTTCCCAGGGAAGTACCAGCCTAAAGTAGGCAGCACTGGGGGAAAATGAGGTAAAAAACTGGAGTGCATGATAAAGCAGTTCCTGTATGACTGTCAGTGTCTAGCAGGGCTTTTTCATGTCGTGCAGGTATAAATGGAGACTCCTGGTGCGAGGGTGCCGGCTCCCTCTAGGTGTTGGGTGCGTGTGGTCTGAAAACCACCAGGTGGCCTGGAAATGCTGCAGTAATAGGAGGCTAGTTCTGAACTTGATCCTCAGGTGTAGGCACTGAACAGACCCTGGAGTGACCGTGGGTTTGGGAGGCTCTGGAGGTTAGGGATGTGGCTGACAGCTGGATCTGGGATCTGCTTGAAAGGTATTGGTCTTCCACTTCCTACTGCTGTAAGGGTTGAATACAACATGCGGCAGGCGGTGAACACAGGACACCTAGCCCACCAACTGGACTTCATTGTTTGTTTTTTTATCATGCAGCAGAGCACAAATCCTAAATATTCTTCCAGACTTTAAAAGTTTAAAATATGCCTGTAGTCCTTGTGCAGAAATCTCATGTTCCGAGTTTTTCATGGTTTGGGATGAAATTTTGAAACTTGGGCTGGAATTCCAGATCCCTGCTTTCTTTTGAAAGGTCCCAAGTTTTAAACTGGGGAAAAGGCCCAATTTAACCTGGTGGATCACGGAGGTTTCTGAGCGCCTGTGCTGGCAGGCATTACGTGTGTGTTGCGTTTGGGTATGACCTCTAGCTCAAACCTACTTTCCAGTTGACAAAATTAGTCTGGCTGCTGCTTTCTTTAGCTTATGGACAGGGCTCATTGTGTTTGCTTGTGCAGCTGTCCCCTTGGCATATCACAGGTCTTGCCAGGATGTGTAGAGTGGGGCAGTCAGCAGCAGGGTGGCAGACCCACAGGAGCCAGGAGGCGAGCTGACGTGGGAGTGTTTGCTGGCTCCGAGAGCAGCCGGGCCCTGGGCAGCTCTGGGTCTTGTGTGCCTGCAGCGTGGGTAGAAGGAGGAGCAGGCAGGCCCATGTGTTGCTGCTAAGGTGACAGCACATGTAACTTGATTGCTTGGGGTTTTGGATGCGGCTTTTTGGAGTTCAGAGCTGTAAGTCGCAATCTTGCCTGTATATCCAGGTAAAGGAAAGCCCTCCAATTTGGGGAGCTCCTTCCCATGCTGCCAGCCATCTCCTGACACCAATGGGAGGAAACATCATGCAGCACTGGTCCTCTTCTAGTAGCAATCTCAGTGGGGCTGTGAAATTTCGACGGCCATTCTGTGTTTGCTTGAGCAGTTGCAGAAGCCCATTTTCTTCCATCCTCCCTGTCAACCTCTGACTGTTTTAGCTCTTCTGACCACTCTGGGGGTAACAAAAGGTGACTCTCTGTCAGCTACTTCCTTCAGGGACTGGTGAGGGGAGCAGTGAATTGGATTCTGCTAAAAGAAAGAGCTTGGAGAACTCTGAAAATTGGCAATGCCTGTTCATCTCTGCTGCAAGGACAGGCAGTGCAGCCCTGCCTTGGTGTACCGCTCTGCCAGGGCCAGAAAGGAACCACTGGGGTCACCTTGTCTTCGTGGCCCTACATTGCTCGTGAGACTTCCTTGAACTTTCTGTTAGCTGAGGAACAGAAAAGGGGATGGATCATCCCCTTTGCACATGTGCCAAAGGGGTGCACAGCCCAGACTGCGCAGTCCTCGTTGTGCCCTGGCTGCAGTGATGGGGGTGCCATCCCAGTGGAGCCAGCTGTCACAGGTCAGAGGTTCCTGCACCCAGAGCTGTGAGGCGGTGAGAGATCTTTGCCGTGCTCGTGATGCACCTCGATGCAAAGTCAATTTTCTAGCTGGGATTAGTCTGCTTTTGCAGGGAGGTGTGTTGGGAGTTCCCAGACAGGCTTGGAGTTTTGACAGCGTGACTGAGCTGAACTCCCTGAGGGGTGCTGCCAGGAGGGGAGTCTCATTCCCACTGCCTTATTCTTGGCTGCCCATTCCTTTCCCCTCTCTTCCTTGCCCTGAACCAGTTCAGGGAGTTAATCTAGCAGAAAACTAACCCTGCTAAGCAACTTCCTAAGAGTTTGGCTCTCTGAAACTCTACACTGTGGGATCAAAGCAGCTCCATCATAAGCAAAAGGAAGGGGCTGTGAGGGATCACATCTGTTTCTACTTTAGCAAAATAAAAACACTGTTGTGAAAGGAACATGTTTTTACCCATTATTTGCCTTGTATTTTGGGCTTTGGAGCACAGTGCTGGGAACTTGCTCCCTTTGTGGTGGTCGTTATACTAAAAATCTGGAGCAAAGTTAGATGTCTGACATGCCCAGTTGCCTTCTGCAAGAGAAAATACCTGTAATAAACTGTCTCCGGGACACTGGCCGTGCTGCACCCCAGCATCCACTAGAGCCAGAGGAAATGTATTTCTGCCTCAGGAGCCATATGGGAGAGAGGAGAGTGAGAACCTTGACAGACCTTTCCTCTGCTTGTCCTGTCCTGTCCTGTCCTGTCCTGGTGAGAGGTGTCTGAGAGTTTAGGATTGTTGTCTCACCAGACCCTGCTCTTTGCCGTGACTTTTACAGGGAAGAAAAGCCTCTGCATTTTCCTGGTATTCCACTCAGGGCAGCCAATGTAAATGTGTGGCTTGATGCTACCACTACCTGATGAGAACTAGATTCCCCTCCCCTGTGTTCTCAGTGATGCGTTTGCCTTGTGGGGAGTGCTTTGAGAGCTAGACTTACTGCAGGAGAGTAGTGGAGGCAGAAGGCTAGCTGGGAGCAGAGGGACTGTAACTGGTACGAGGTGGGTGGGAGCAGAGAATACGGAAACCTTGAGGAGCATCAGTGGACATGGGGGACCAGGGCTGTGCCACCAGCATCCCTCTGAGCCGTGTTTGTAGTAACCCCCACCACTTCTCCTCTCCATAGCGTGCTGAAGGAGGTGTATGCTGCGTTCAACCCAGACGCGGTTGTGCTGCAGCTGGGCGCAGACACCATTGCTGGCGATCCCATGTGCTCTTTCAACATGACACCCGAGGGAGTGGGCAAGTGTCTGAAGTATGTCCTGCAGTGGCAGCTAGCAACTCTCATCCTGGGAGGAGGTGAGTGCACACATGTCCTGCGGTTCACAGGGAAACAGGTTTGTCCCCCTGTGACCCTTCCTGAAGTGTGTGCCCTTGGGCTTGGCACTGAGTGGAGTTCAGGAGGGTGACTGCTGAGCAGCGTCAGCAGGGCACACTGTGGCACAGTACTGTTTCACACAGACCTGAAATTCTTGATACTGACAGGTGCAAGTCTCAGTCCTGACCCTGAGATCTTGAGTTAAAGGCTGCTTGGTTCCTCCAGAGGAGAGCAGAGGCTGTTAACTCCAATGAACTGACCCTGGCTTCTGTTGGCACCTTTGATTCACATCTCTGCTGATCAGTCTTTCAGCACCTCTCTTTAAACACAAGCGCTGTGTTCCCAAACCTACCTCTGGCATCGGGCCGTGAATGAATTTGTTCAGGGGCTTGGGAAAAGGACTGGCTGCCTGCATGGTACCGCAGGGCTCTGATACCCAGCGAAAGTTAAGGTTGACTTAGCAGTGCCATGCTGCATAACCAGCTGCTTATCCAGTGGGGAGAGCACGGGACAGGCTTTATGCAAGAGACAGAACAATGAAAGCCACTGTGTGCCAGGCAGAGCCCCCCCGTTCTGTGCCTGGAGCCGTATCAGCTCTAGTTGTTGTCCTTTTTGAGGTGGTGGAGATCAGGTAGAGCATGTTAAGCCTAAAATTTGATGTGCTGATGTATTTTGTTTTAGAAAGGTTATGAGTGTTCAGTCCTGCTGTGGCATGTCTGTGGGTAGGCTGGGCATGGCACCTTTCAGGCAAAAAGGAACCCCAAAACTTTTGTCAAAAAATGAGGGACAACTATTTGTCAGTTGTGAAAATACCAAAGGAATGTCCCACCGCTGCAGCTTGTAGAAGCATTTTGAAGTGGAAATTGGGGAAGGAGTCAATACTTACAGGCTCATGTACCATTACCATGGTGGTGACCATTACCATACTGACTGCAAAACCTCATTTACTTGTAAAGCAGTTGCAAGTTGTACTAAAGAGCTTCATATTTTTCCTCTCAAATGTGACAGTGCTGAAGAACTCACCAGCAAATGTCTGGGCACATGCATTATGCTTTATAGGTTGAAGGCTGGCATTAAAAATACCGTCTCCACTGCTGTCTCTGCACTTCTCTCCCTTTGTTGTCTTTGAACACCCCTTCTTGTTGCCAGGAGAGAGCCAAATGCATGGGGCCGAGGGCTCATGCTGAGTCTGGGATGGTGGCTAGAGGAGCCTGGCCCATCCCACGCTGGATGTAACTGGAGTTCAGTTTGGGAGGTCTGTCCTTGCATATAGTGTCATTCAGACCTATGCAGGTAACCAGCAGGTGCAAAATGCAGTTTTTGGGCACAGCTTGAGTGGATGAAATAAGCTGAATTCATGTAAACTGTGCGTGTTGCCTCCACAATTTGTTCCTTCCACTGAAATTTCTCCCTCTCTCTTCCTTTTTCCCCGCTCTTCCCCCTCCAAAATCACAATGCTTGCTGGAGATAGGAGGCTACAACCTTGCTAACACAGCTCGCTGCTGGACATACTTGACTGGGGTCATCCTTGGGAGAACTCTGTCCTCCGAGATCCCCGATCACGAGGTAAAGCTTTGACAAACCCTTCCTTTTCCTTGCGTGAGAGCTGAGTTGTTCTACCTAATCCAGACAGCATCCTTGCCACTCAATACTGTTTTGTTGAGACACTCCTGTAACAATAATGCACTGTACTAGGAGCATAGTAGATGCTTGTTCCCAAAACCTGAGGCTTTCCACATCTTTTGCAAAGGATCTCAGGCACCGGTAAACTCCAGTCTCAGATAATTACAGAGAGGATGGGGAGGGGGAGTCACCTGTTTGCTCAAAGAGTTCTTTAGGATGCGTGTGTACTTTTGCCAGGAAAGAGCCAGGCCTTTCTCAAGGCTTTAAATTTTAGCCCTGCTTTCATTGACTCACCTAAAGTACTAGGTGCAACTTAGGGGCTTTTCTGTCCAGCAGTCTTGCAGCGGGCTGTGGGGCCAGGTGCTGTTCATGATTGCCTATGAGCTGTCTCAGTTCCACTGCTGGTGCTTTTAAAGTCTTGAGCAGGGCTGGACAGCTGGTTGGAGGGACACAGTCTAGGTCTCACGCAGCAGATCTGTGTTATTGACCCTGCAGAAACACACCTGCATGTGCAGTTCCATACTACAGTGACTACAGAGGAGAATTATGGGGGCTTCCATAACCCTAAAAATGGCTTTCTTTGTGAATCTTCATTCTCAACACTGTTTTTTTCATCCCTGAAAATAACAGGTTTTTTTTCAGGGAAGAAAAAGATCTTTTTTCCCCTGCTACAAATAAATGGAGAAGTGAGTAGTGCAGGCATTTTGTTGCTGCTGAAGCCTGAGCTTGCCTCCTTGTTCTGAGAGATGAAGAAACAGAATTAGAATTAGTCTCTTCTGAAGCACTGAAAAACACTTCTTGAATCCCCTCCGGGCTGCCAGAGAGTGGATGCAAGGTGGTTGTACAAATGGCTCTTTTGTGTACTATCTCCAGAAATATTAAGGCTTAAGCCTCCCACCTCAGGAGGAAATTGACACTATCGGGGGGTGGGGAGCTGAAAGGAAGGGTATCTGATAGGCAGCACTTAAATTTTGTTCATTAAAAAAATCAGGTTTGCAGGTAACCATGTGTAAAATGAGTGTCAACAGCTTTCCCAAATAAAGCTGTTTGAGATAGGCATTGAGACCGCTTCTGACTGCACCGCTGAGCTCAGCTTCCCAAGCCCTAGAATAGGTCGCAGTTGCAAACTTTAGGTGGACACAGACACTGCAGAGCACCTCTTTGATGTAGTTAAACACCCCTTAGATGGAGAAAGCAGTTTTGCCTTTTTACAAACAGGTCACCAGTGGGGAGCCTTCCTTCTAGCCTCAGCCAGCCAGAGACGTCTCTGCTGACTCTCCTCTCCTCTTCCTGCAGTTCTTCACAGAGTACGGTCCTGATTATGTGCTGGAGATTACACCGAGCTGCAGACCAGACCGTAATGAGCCACAGAGAATTCAAGAAATTCTTAACTCTATCAAAGGTGAGTTGTGTAAGCCAACACTCCTGCTTCAGGCTTACAGGCCTTTTTAGAGAGGACTTCAGGAAAGTTTGTTGGAGTCTTTCTTACTGACTAGAGAGGAGCTACATTCATTTGACTGCTCATCATGTACAAGGTCATCCATCTCCTGCTTCACTTTGGATTCTCGGTGTTAGTAGCGCATCAGCTCAGAGCCTTGGGTCACTTTAGCAAAACTTGCCATTGCCTTTCCTCTGGCTGCCCAGAGGAGCACGGGGCCTTGTCCTCATTAGAATCATAGAGCAGTCTAGGTCGTAAGGGACTTCAAAGACCATCTGGTCCAACCTTTCCTGGGAAAGGGAGCCTAAATGAGGTTACCTAACACCCTGTCCAGTTGCATCTTGAAAACCTGTAGCAGCAGGGATGCTACCGTGTCCCTGGGGAGGTCGTTTCAGTGACTGATTGCTCTCACTGTAAAAAAAAAAAAAAATGTATTTCTTACCAGGTGAAACCTCTGTTGGTGCAACTCATACCTATTGCTCCTTGTCCTCTCCTTGTGAAGAGAGAGCCTGTCCTCTCTGTAGCTGCCCTTCAAGTACCAGAATACTGTGATGCGGTCCCCCTCAGCCTTCTCTTCTCCAGGGAGAAGAGACCCAACACCATCAGCCTTTCCTCAGAGGGCAGGTTCTCCAGCCCTTTGATCATCTTTGTGTCCCTCCTTTGGACTCTCTCCAGTCTGTCCACGTAGTTTTTGGTTTGTGGAGACCAGAACTGGACAGATTTGCCTTTGCTGCTGCAGCAGCACACTGCTGGATCATGTTCTGCTTTCTGTCCACCAGGACCCCCAGGTCCCTTTCAGTAAGGCTGCTCCCCAGCTACACAGATCCTAGCCTGAACTGGGCTCTTTGGTTATTCTGCCCTGGGTGCAGGGCCTTGCCCTTGTCCTTGTTAAACTTCGTAATGTTCTTGTTAGTCCACTCTTCCAGCTTGTCCAGGGTTCTCTAAGACGGCTCTCCCTTCTGATGTGTCCACCTCACGCACCGGCACACTTGGAGAGGTTGCTTTCAGTCCCGTTGTTCAGATCATTTCTGAAGACGTTGAACAGTGTGGGGCGCAGTATTGATCCCTGGGGGACCCCAGTTGTGACAGGCTGCCAGCCTGTCCATTGATCACCATTGATCACCACACTCTGTGTGCTGCCTGTGAGCCAGTTCCCTCCCAACCCACTTTGCAGACCCCTGGTCCAATCTGTACCTTGCCAGTTTCTCCAGGAGGAGACTGGGAAACTATGTCAAACGTTTTGTTGAAATCCAGGTAGACAACATCCGCTGCTCTTCCCATGTTGACAGAGGATGGTACTTTGTTGTTGTAGAAGATGGCCAAATCAGCCTGGCATGATATGCCCTTGGTAAATCCATGCTGACTTTTCCCAGTCACCTGCTTCATTCGGTTTGTAATAGTTTCTAGGAGGGCTTGTTCCACGACTTTCCCAAGGATTGAAATAGGACTAATAATGTATCTGTGGTTTCCTGGATCCTCTTTTGGGTCCTCCTTATCAATGGGTGTAACAGTTGTTCTCTTCCAGTAGTCAAGGATATCCTCTGATCTCCAAGACTTTTCAAATATTACGGACAGTGGACTTGCAACAGCATCTGCCACTTTTCTTAACATAGATTTATATGGGTTAAACCTTTGCAGGAGGTCACAGACCACCCACCCCTGCTGGTGGGTGGGCACATGCATTGTCATAGATACATGTTCTTGTGATCTGGGGTCCAGCTATGCTGATAAAGACAGAGGTAGAGAAAGTATTGAGAACCTCTGTCGTGTCAGCTTTATTAGTAATTGGTTTCCCTGCCCTTGTTAGCAGTGGGCCTGTGTCTTCCCTGGGCCTCTGCTTACTGTTCATGTACGCGAAGAACCCATTCTTCCTGTGTTAACTTCTTGATGTTTAATAAAAATGTCACTGAACACAAGGGTGGTTACTAAAGCCAGGAGGGTATGTCGCTCACTGCAGGAAGGTAGGCTCAATAGGTATGTCTGTAAATGTACAGTAAATTTGTCTGTAAATCTGCATTTCTAAGAGAAGCGTGGTGGTTAGTTTTATGTATCCTTTTCCTGATGTCTTTATCCAGCTTCTTGGATTTGGTGGTTTCAGGGCTTCCCAAGTCAGGCATTGTGGCTGGACGCACAGTAGAGATCCACCAAGGAACCTGTCCTCCACTAATCCCTCTATTCCTTTTCCAGACTTATTGAGGCTTCGGGTGTCTACAGCAGTGTCATTGTTGGCATGTGGAAAGCTACTGTCTTTTTTGTAAAACTTGGTGTTGAGTAATTTCACTGAGTGCCATCTTGTTCTTATAAATGAGAAACAGCAAGTAACTAGTTCCTATTTACCTTCCCAATGACAGTCTGTGATTTCAGAGACCCATGTCTCGCTTCCACTGCCATCTGTTTTCCAAACTGAAGGATCTTAGTCTGATCCATCTCTACAAGCAGCGCATCTCCGTTTGGGATTAACTGCATCCAGCAGCAGTTTTATAAACCTTCAGAACTTGCTGCAGTTTCCAAAGTTGATATGAGAAAGATGAGAAAAATAAAGGGTTTATATTCTGTTATTTTTCCATTATTTTTAAGTGCAGAGTCCACTGATTTGGAAAAAGGAAGCAAAGAGCAAAGGATTAAAAAATCAGTTAAAGTCAGCTGCATCTTTACAGGGGACCGATTTTCAGCATCTCGCACAGAGATCGCAAGAGGTGGTGAAGCAGGTTGGTGGGCCAGCAGTGTCTGGCAAACTCCTGTTGGTACAGGGCAGGGGGCACACATCTGCACTGGGCATTGAGAAAAGGTTGCAGGGTCCACTGTCTTGGTAGGGCTGAAAGCATTTTGTGAGAAAGGGGCTTCTGCCAAATCAAGAGGGTATTTCTGCCAACTCAGCAGAGCCTTGTCCTGGGGAAAGCCTCTGTTCTGGAAACCCACTGTGCAGGGGACAAGGAGTTGCTCGAGATCTAGTTCATTACAGAAGCTTGAGCAGATGATCATCTCCTCCGTCCTGTCCCACCATGCAGCACTCAAAATGAGGATAGGCTTGGTGCTCTGGGATCTCAGTTCATGGCTTGTGGTCAGCGCTTTGGAACTGCAACCCCCTGGAGACAGTGCACGGGAAGGAAGGGGACTTCAGGCTGCAATGGCACTTCTGTCTATCCCTTCTGCCAGCACCAGCTTGTGAAGCCTGCTGAGGAAGGCAGGGGCTTATAGACCCTCTCCCTGGCCACATCTGGAAGCCACGTGATAAAGCAGCAGGCAGCAAGTGGGTCTTGGGTGAGATGGACTGTTCTGGCCAGCCTGGTCTCGCCTGTAGGACACGCGTGACACTGCACAAGATGAGTCCTTGTGAGTGGACCAGTTTAATAGGAGCCATATGCTCAAACTCTTTAAACCTTATCTCACAGACAGCCTAAATTAAAATAAGTTTTTATTTAAATCTTCCTGACAGATGGCCACAGCATGGCTGGTAGCAGCTTAGGTTATGCTTCTGTTACCTTATTAAGAGAAGTTTTTTAAAAGTAAGGTCAGGTTTGTAAAGAATTGGTGACACTGCAAATAAACAGCCAGTTGGGATGAGATGTCATACATGAAAAATACGATCATCAACATGCTTGAAAAGTCATGTCAGTCAGGTGAAGTCCCCAGTGACTGGAAAAATTAGAACATCATGCCTATTTTTAAAAATGGTAAAAAGGAGGACCCTGGGAACTACCAACCAGTCAGCCTCACCTCTGTGCCCAGTAAGATCATAAAGCTGATCCTCCTGGAAGCTATGTCAAGGCATGTGGATGACAGGGAGGTGATTAGAGACGGGCAACATGGTTTCACAAAAGGCAAATCATGCCTGACTCATCTGGTGACCTTCTACAATGGAGTCACTGCTTTGGCGGATAAGGAAATAGCAACTGATGTCATCTACCTGGACTTCCGTAGGACCTTTGACATGGTCCCACACAACATGCTTGTCTCCAAACTGGAAAGATACGGATTTGATGGATGGATAAGGAATTGGCTGCCTGGGAACATCCAAAGAGTTGCAGTCAATGGCTCAATGTTCAAGTGGAAATCAGTAATGAATGGTGTCTCTTAGAGGTCTGCATGGGGACTGATACCGTTCAATATCTGTATTAATGACATGGACAGTGGGATTGAGTGCACCCTCAGCAAGTTTGCAGATGACACCAAGCTGAATGGTGCAGTTGATATGCTTGAGGGTCAAGTTGCCATCCAGGATGACCTGGACAGCCTCAACAAGTGGGTCCATGTGAACCTCGTGAAGTTCAACAGGGCCAAGTGCAGGGTCCTGCACCTGGGTCGGAGCAACCCCCAGTATCAATACAGGCTGAGGAATGAAGGGATGGAGAGCAGCCCTGCCAAGAAGGACTTGGGGGTACCAGTGGATGAAAAGCTGTACATGAGCTGTCACTGTGCACTTGCAGCTCAGAAAGCCCCCCGCATCCTGAGCTGCATCCACAGCAGCGTGGCCAGCAGGACGAGGGAGGGGGTTCTGCCCCTCTGCTCCACTCTGGAGAGACCCCACCTGGAGCACTGTGTCCAGCTCTGGGGGGTCCCAGCATCAGAAGGACACGGACCTGTTGGAGTGGGGCCAGAGGTGGCCACAGAGATACTGCAAGGGCTGGAGCCCCTCTGCTGGGAGGACAGGCTGGGAGAGCTGGGGGGGTTCAGCCTGGAGAAGAGAAGGCTCTGGAGAGACCTTATTATGGCCTTTCAATATACAAAGAGGACTTCTAAGAAAGACTGAGAGAGGCTTTACACCAAGGCCTGCAGTGATGGGACAATGGTTTTAAACTGAACGAGGGCAGGTTTAGGTTGGACATAAGGAAGAACTGCTTTACTCTGGGGGTGGAGAGCCCCTGGCCAGGGTTGCCCAGAGCAGCTGTGGCTGCCCCATCCCTGGAGTTCAAGGCCAGGTTGGACAGGGCTTGGAGCAGCCTGGGAGGTGTCCCTGCCCAGGGCAGGAGGGTTGGACAAGGTGGTCTTGAAAGGTCCCTCCCAACGCAAACCCTTCTGTGATTCAGTGGTTCATTTGATGAGATGAAACACTCGCTGGATGTGGTTGTGGGTGTCAGCAGCCTCAGACACATGTACTGATACAGACACTTCCTGCAGAGGAGGGCAGCTCATTACAGCTAGATAGAAAAAGCTGGGGGGGTGAGCCCAGGTCTCACCCTGGATGCAGGGAAGGTACCATGGTTGGGATTACCCACTTTGTAAGAGAGAAATCGCTTAGTCTGTCTGGAGCTGGGGGTTAGCATTTGGATGCAGGAGGACCTGGAGGCTGTGTAGGGCTGAATGAGAAGCAGATGCTTTCTGAGGATATGTTCCAGTTGCTTCTGGTGCATGGTTTTCATTCCCTGTCATACCACAGTGTCTTGAGTTCAAGAGAGGAGAGCTCACATATTCAGTCCTTCCCCTGCAGCATGGCAGTTCGCGTTCAGTTTCAGTTCCCCAGCCTAGTTTTTCCTCAGCCTCTCCAGTCCCCCGCCCAGTTTTGTCCCCTAGGCCTGCTTCCCAGTTGCTGACAGTCCCGTAACCACAGCTTGGTGAGCTTCCACTTCCCACACCTGTGCTCATCGCCTGGTACAAGGCTGACACCAAAAGTCATGTTGTTTCGTCAAAAGTCAGAAGTTCTGCATGTTTCTGCTGTAAGCTCACGTCCTCCTCCTGCATGCAAGTTTGGTTGGAGCTTGTCAGTTAGAGTCAACCCTGCAACGCTAAAATACCCCTGGCACAGAGTTGGCCCTGGCACAAGTCTTCTCTCTGAGACAGTGCTTTGCCCTGGAACAAAGTTCCCATCCTTTGCTCTCAAGAGAGCACGGGGGCTCCAACTCGGTGGAAGCAACTCAGAAAACAGCTGTGTCTTCTATTGTCTTTCGGAGAAATGAGTAAAAGGCAAGTGGTTAGACTCCATGCTTGCTGAAGTGGGCTTTTAACACGCACACTACCAGCCTCACCTGGATTGCGTTCAGGCAGTGGTCCCCCAAACTCTGTGAGGGAGCACTGCCTGGGAGAAGGTGCAAACCTGCAGGACCTGGTCTGCCTGTCCCTTGGAGATGGGTGACTTCAGTGTGGGTCTGTTGAAACGCTTCTTTGAGAACATTCGGTCCACCACCTGATGGCAAGTTGCCCATCTGTCCTGTCCCTGTCCCCAGGAGGAGCCGGGGGCAGCAAGACAGGGCTCAGCAGCACTTTCCACTCCCTCTCTGTGCATGCTGTGATGTGTTGGTGTTAGAAGCAGAGTAGGAGGTGGATGGAAGTTGTGACGGGCATGGATGCCCTGGGGTGTCTTTCCCAAGCACAGGCCAGTCCTAGGGAGTGGACATCCCTGCTGTCCAGGAGGGCAGGAGGAACAGCATCCCCCCAGGAAGGGAGGGATCAATGCTGCGCACTCCTGGCAGTGCATCCAGCCCGGAGGAAGGACAAGGCAGCATGGAATGAGCATGTGCCCCTCTGCTGCTGGCCCATGAACCCCGAACCAGCGATGAGCCTGCAGGAGAAGCCTGCAGGAGAAACCCGCAGCGGAAGCGGTGGCAGGGTCTGCTGTTGGTAGTTCCCCCAGTCTGGCTGGGAGGAGGGCAGCAGCCTTCGCAAAGGGAGTGAGGGGCCAGCCGGGACCAGGCTCTGGGCTGAGGCTGGGATTCCTGTGTCACTGCCCAGTCCATCAGGCATAGGGGTGGCACCCCTGGCCAGGCCACTCTGTCAGGCTGAAATATCAGTGGAAATATCTTTTTCTGCCTCCTTTTATTTGCAGGGAATCTGAAGCATGTGGTCTAGCAGAGAAGGAAGGCTCAGATTTCCACAAGAGCATTTCCCGTGGGGAAGACAGCGTGTTTATGTGAGCAGCTGGTGAAATTTGTGGCTGCAGGGGAAATTTGGAAGAAATTACTGTTGGTTGGTTGATTGTTTTCTCTTTAAAGAAGAAAAGCTGCTGCGCACCATGAGCACTGTAGCTCTCCCCAGACAGGAGTGTGGGCCCTCCAGCCACAGTGCTGGCAGAGCCTCCCTTGCTCCTTTCGCTTTCCTTTTTTAACACCACACAGTTTATTCTCGCAACTGGTTTTAAACGTTTTTAAGAGAGGGGCTGCTCAGAGCTGTGAACACTGCCCAGCTGGAGCCCTGTGCCTCGCTGCCTTCCTGGCAAGAGCATGGCCCCTGAGCTGCCCACCCGGGGAGCAGTGCCAAGGGCCGAGCCGGGGCAGGGGCTTGTGCCTCTTACCCACAGAAAGGCACAGCCATAGTGTTTTTCACTGGGAAATTTTTTTAAATAAAGTATTTGAAATAATCCTTCAGCCCTTTCCTTTCTTACTGTGCCCACCCTACCTCACTAGCGCTCTTTTTGGCAGCACCTCACGTGTTCAGTGGAGGTCCAGCCAGTGCTGGACAACAAAGAGCTGTTGATGCCCGTCCCTTCCAGCCCTATCATGTAAGGCAGCACAGGACCCCCCCAGGGTGATGGGTGGGCTCCTGAAATGCTGCGTGGAGGGGCCAGACCCCAGGAAGTTCTT
This sequence comes from Chionis minor, assembly GCA_013398295.1. NCBI lineage: Eukaryota > Metazoa > Chordata > Aves > Charadriiformes > Chionidae > Chionis > Chionis minor. Next base: position 26,556 of record VZSF01001750.1, read on the forward strand.
GAGTGTCAAGGGAGATGCAGGGCAGCGTGGCAGCTCCTGTCCAGGGAGATCTTGGATGACCCTCCAGATGCCCCAGCGACCTGTGAGAGCTGCCGTTCGGCATCTCAGCAAGGGGACAGGTAGACAGATGCCAGGCGGATCCCTTCCCATGCCTCCAGCCATGGAGCCTGGCCTCTCTGCCCTTGGCCACTCCTTCACCTGCCCTGTGGAGCTCTTATTTGTGCTGTTTCTTTTTAAAGATGTCCGGTTGCTGTGGGAAAGCATATTTCCTGTTGCTTTCATTAGATTATGCTGGGATAAATAGCAAGATGAAGGGACTCCCAGCCTGGCCGGGCTTTGTTTTGATCTCTTGTTTTTCACTGCTGATCCAAACAACAGGAAATCCAGCATAGAGTTCAGCTTGTGGCTCCTGTGTCCCCATGGAGTGGCTCCTGACCCCCTCTCTGTTTCCCCCTGTGTGTCCCCGGTTCCTGCTGCAGTGGGGTGGGGGGAGACCGGCCTTGTGCAGGGACTGCTGGCAGGAGGCTGGTGCTGCCACCGGCACAGCAAAGGCTGTCAGTGCCCAGGGGAGATGTCAGCCCTGGGGGTCGCTCAGCCAGGGGAAAAGTGGGGTAGGAGAGGGCAGAGAAGCTGGCTGGATGCCCCCTCCGACCCACCTCGGGGCCTCACATGCTCTGTCCCCACACCAGGCACAGATGGCCCTGTGAGCTGTGGGAGCTTCTTCAGGAACACCACTGGGGTGAAAAAAATTACAGGAAACCCCCCAGGGGTCAAATATTGTGGCACTAAATGGGGTTTAGGTGAGGTGCAGGGAGAGCTGCACCGAGGGATGGGACTGTCGGGACATGACAGTAAACCAGGCAGGTTGCCCACCCACAGACAGCTGAGGAAACTGAGGCAGGCGGAAAACACCCCCCTCCACCATCTCCATCCGCATCCCCGAATGCAGAGGGACAGAGCTCAGCTTGGTGCAAAACAACAAAAGTGCAAAGGGAGGGACAAAGGCTCGTGGGGTTCCCCCAGTGCCCCCTCAATAGACACCCTCAGACACAAATCCCTCTCCAGCCAGCTGTGGGCACCGGCCCACGTCACCCTCACCAGCCCTGGCACCGACTGAACCCCCTTCTTGCCCCCCACCCTGGATAGGTGTTATATGTGTGCTCCAGCCAGCTGGGATGGAGGGGACACAGGGGTTCCCACCCAAGAGGGTGGGAGCCAGGTGGGAGAACATGGCAGGGTTGGGGGTGTCTGGATGGGGAAGCGTGGGAAGCACCAGCCTGGATGGGGAGGACACGGTGGGACGCAGCCTGGAAGGGGGTGGGGGCACGGGGGTCCGGCCGGGAAGAGGCGGTGCCGGTGCCGCCCCCGGGGGCCGTCCCGCCCCGTCCCAGCCCGCCCCGTCCACCCGCCGGCTCCGCTCCGCTTCGCCTTTCCCCGCGGCCCGGCCGCACCGGGGCCGCTATAAATCCTGCGGCGGCTGCCCCGGCCGTGCGGGAGCGGAGCCGAGCGGGGAGCGGGGCCGCCCAGGTAAGCGCGGGGTTGAGGGGAGCCGGGGGGCGCCGCTCCCCGACGCGCTCCAGCCTCCCCCCCTCCCCGGCTGGGGACCCCGCCGGACCCCATCGGCCCGGGGGCGGCGGGCAGCCCGCGCCCCGCTGAGCGCCGCCGTGTCCCCCCAGGGATGAGCTCGCCGCTGCCCCCCGCCCAGGGCACGAAGGACCGCGAGGCGGCGGCGACCCCGCGCTGTCCCGCCGACACCGGGGCCGGGAAGCTGCCGGTCTCCGCGGGGGGGACTCCGCCGGTGTCCGCCGCCCCCTTGGCCCTGCGGGCGGGTCCCCGCCTCCTGGCCAGCGCGCACCTCCAGAAGCTCAACAGCCGGCACCGCGTCGCCGGGGGGGTCCGGCTGCCCCCGGAGCCCGGCTGGGGCTTGGGGACGCAGCCGCGGGGCGTGGGGAGCCGCCCCCCCC
>VZSF01001773.1:0-68491 GCA_013398295.1 Chionis minor
TTTCTCTCTGCCCAACTCTCAAGTGGCTCTCAGGTGGCTGCCCAACTTTTGTCTGCAGCCACTTGAGTGACCAACGGTGGAGAGAAGGGATCAGTGAAAGAAATTGAGCACAGGTTGCTGATGCTAGAGTGTCTCACCAAGAAGGTGGCTCTAAGCCGTACAAATCCACTCATATTGCCTCGGAATCAAGCTGTGTGTCCCAGGATGCTGGGCTGGGCTGGGGGGGAGGGTTTGCTGTGCTCTGTTGGGCGTCTGGTCTCTCTCTAATTAGGTGTTGTTACTAATGGCTGGTCATGTTGGGTGCTCTTCTATGAATTTTCCCCTCCCCTCTCTAACTGGAAGTATTCCTTGCTTTCTTGTTGCTACCTGGGCATGCAGGTTCTTTGTGCTGGTTTACACCAGTTTAAAATAACGGTGAGCAGATTGCTTTGGACTGTTCTGAACACTTCATGGAAATATGTTGCTGTGTGTTGGGGGGAAGCGGTTGTGCCCACGTCCCGGTAAGACTGAATCCTTGAAAGCAGGCCTTAGGCAGGGCTTAATAAAGTGGGAGCTCTCTGGAGTTCTTCAACATCTTGAACGTGGCTGCAGCGTGCCTGGAGTCAGCTGCCTCGCTGAATGATCTTGGTGAGGTTTTTAACCCTGATTTTTCCTTTTTGTGATCTACTACTTTTCCCCTTCCCCCTCCCCTCTCTTCAGTAAATAACATAGATATTTCTAGAATATGATAGTCCCATATGTTAGTCGGCGATAGAAATTTGTATTTGTGTCATAATGTGCAAGTGAGATTGCTGCAACACATTCTTTTCTTCAGCTTTTCCGCGAATACGCTTCATCCATCCCCCCTCGCAGGTCCAAGTCTGTTATCTGGAATTGCGAGTCGGCTGCTGGTGCCGCATATGTCACTCCATTACTTGGCAACTGCTTCGAATCTATCAATGCCTTGCCTGCAAAAAATATATATCCTTTCCTACACCGCATGTATCTTGCACCTGCTGATGTAATGAGGTGGCTTATTACAGCATATTTCATCCCCCAGAGCACTATGAACTGCGTCCCAGTCACAGGAGTCCCTTTTCCCACGGGTGACACGGGGACGCTTGGGGGTGGAAAAAGAGGTGGAGGTGGGGAGAGCGCAGGAAAGCCATATCCCTTCGAAAGCGTCGACCGTGCTGGGGCAGCAGGGTGTAATCGGGCGTTTCCAGATAAACCCTTCACAGCCGTAAGCGGCTGGCCTCTTGATATGAAATTCCCATTGGAAAGGGGGAGCTCCCAGCAGCAGCAGGGCTTCTCCTGGGGCTGGTTATGTCAGCGCAAACCTGGGAAGAGCATGGCTCTAATTAAATTGCCAGGAATGCTTCACACGTGTCCGGGGGCTTCCCCGGGATATAAATCACCTTCAGTCTGGTCTTTTGTGTCTGACCGTTTCCGTGTGCGAGTCTCCCGCGGAAGCGCTGCCCGTTCTCCCTGCTGAGCTGCAGAGAGCTTTTCCTAGCCTGCAGTTTTCCGACTCTAAACCAGTTCTGTTGCTAAGACCTGCCTTTTTTTTTCAACAAGTTATTTTAAAAATGTGAAGCAGACTCGTAGACGCTAATATCTTCACACTTTCAGGGAGCAAAGATCTATGTCCAAGCTCTCCTACTAGTCCCAGGTTTTAGAATCAACTAAAGCATTCCTCTGAACTAAACGGCCTCAGCCAGTTGAAGGATTTCTGTTATTTTGTGCCCGAGGCAAATCCTCATCGGGAAATTATCATTTGCAACCAGAACTTGGTAGTGTAATGGCCTGAACGGGGCGAAACTGGCTTTGAAATTCTCCTGATGACTCTATTCTCCTTGCAACGGGTGCTGATCCTCCCTCTGGCTCTGAAGGTAATTTCTGCGTGTTCCCATTTCCATATAGATAAGAAAACTTCCAATTGTGACTATGCGTGTGTATGTACATATATACATATATATGTGTATAAATGTATATTTATGTTAAAATATTTCCAACATCACTTCAAACTCTGCAGTCTACCTGCGCTCTCTTCTCCCCTCCTTTTCATAGAGTACAAGGGAAGAAACCTTGACGTTGCCTGACTGTTCCCATAATGATAGAAGCACAGCTGTACTTAAAATCGTCTTGATACAGATGTTTATTTAATATATTTGATAATGAGGAGCCGTGCCTGTCCTGGGCAGCCTGCTTTGGTGCTTGCCTTGGCTGGGCTGCTGGAAAATGTGCGTGATTCTTGCACGTCCACCTGTCACAATTCCTTGAGTGAAATCTTAATCGTCTGTTGGACAAATTAATTTTAGTGAGGATTATTCAAATAATTTTACATACGCGGGAACTTTTTTAGAGATGAAATATGTGGCTTTACGGTTAAAATACGCTATATTTCCAGTTTGTGTCTGGCTAAAATCCCTGCTTGCCACGCACGGGCCCGGCAGCGTTCGTCTGCTGCTTTTCTGGAGTTCACATTTGTCGTTCAGCGTGAAGCCAGAGGTTTGAAATTTCCTTGCAGCCACGTGTCGCCAGTCATCGCGTTGGTGTTTATCTCTGCGGTAAACCAACAAACCATTTGCATGGCAAAGGACACCAGGCAGCTCCGTAGGATCCTTGCAGCTGAAGATGTTCAGATACGCTAAAAGGCAGCTCGCTGGAAAAGTGCTGCCCAAATGGGAAGGGGATAGCATTGATCCTTTAGCAAGGGGGATTTGTCGAAGCCTGCTGCAGCATCTGCTTTTGGGGATATCCTGGCTTTTGAGAAGTGGTCGGCCCTGGGAAAAACATCCCTAGCACGTACACTGAATAAAATTGTATAGAGTTCAGGGGAATACTTTTATTTTTTNTAAAAATTTGTATCCCTCCCCCTCCCAGAAAGTGATCTCATCTCCTAATCCCTTTACTGCTCCTTTTGGTTTCATTTGCAGGGGTAGAAGGATGCTTCGGGGAGGTGCTGAGAGCAGAGGAAGCTGCCAGAGCTGGTTGTGTTTTGTGCTTCCGCAGCAATTTCCAGAGCCCTTCAACAGCGCGTGGTTGCACGTTACGTAGGTGCAACCTACAGTCGGAGGAACTTGCGTTATTTAGTCTAATAAACAAAAGGTCTGAGCAAAGACTGGGTAAAAACTATCTAGAAATTGCTGCGGGGAGAAAAGAGAAAATCCCAGGCTTCAGGTTCCACCAGAGCTGCAAAGGAAAATTGGTGCCTGTTAGTCTGCCAATTACCCATATCGCTAATGAGTCCTCCCGTTAATAGTATGTATTTGCAGCGATCAGCAGGACAACACTAAAATCTTCAGCAGTTTTCCATGATTTCTAGCATTACCTATGACGTTTCGCCTTTCGGTATCTCTTCTAGTTTCTCATAAAATACCCCTAAAAGCCTGTCTGTTGTGTCCTCTCCTTCCGTCCTCACGGAGAGGTGACACAGAGGTGACACCCGCCGTGTGGCACACGTGCATCGGGCCGTTTACCTCACCGGCTTGGCGTTTTTGCCCTGAATCGCACGTTTCTTGTGAGCCTTCAAGTCTCTGGTCGAAGTGAGGCCAGAAGCGCATGTCCCTGGGAGAGCTCTTTGGGCTGGAAGATCCGTGGTGTTTATCTTCATAAGAGCTGTACTTTGTGAAGACATCTGCTTTCATTTGCTGTTCGTGCTCCCCTTGTTTTTCAGTTCCGTTTCAGGAGGATTAATTCCTTCTCGCGAAGCTGGGCTTTGTGCTCCCCTCTCCTACAGGACCGCGCTTCTCAATCTGAGCGGTGCGTACTCCGCAACTCCTGCAGCGGGAGGACGCGAACACATGAGGAAGGATGAAATAACAAATTTGCTTTTCCAGAAATCTTTCCTATATTATTCCCTCCTTTTCCCTCCCCCAACCTCAGCGTTGAGGCTCAGGACCCCTGTTTCTCATAAAGGCCTTTCAATTTCGGATGCTCTTCCCTCTTCCCTGGTTTTCCTAATGTGCCAGACATTTCCCTGGGTAAGGATTGCATGGGTAGGGTTAGTGTTTTCCTTCATCTAGGCTGCACGTGGCAAAGTGCTTTCCCAACACGCCGGCTGGTGCTTTCTAAACGAAGGCTGTGTATGACATTGTATTATTTTACCAAAGGTTTTCTCTATCCTAGAAAACTGTCTCCTATGAAATACACTGCTAGTTTAAGGAGAGAATAATGTATTTACTACGACTGTACTCAGCCAAAGAATAATTTTGCTGGCGAGATTAAATTTTTATATCATCTTGAAGAAAACCAACTCTTTGTCAGCCTCCGGGGGATCTGCAGCCAGGCCGTTCCAGCAGGAGTGGCTCAGAGCTCAGCAGCTCTCCTGGTGTCTTTTTATTCCTTCTATTCCTGCAATGTGAGAGCAATACGGTCCTTTTGTCCCAAAGTTCAGATGTTTTAGGAGATTCTGAAAAGGAAATCTTGTTTTCATTTGGAAGGTACTTGTTGGGTGAATGTGGCTTAAGGATGAGTGAAGCTCCCCAACCCGTCGGAGCTCTGATCTGCGCTGAACATCTCATCTTGATGCAGCCCATTACCATCTCGTGAGCTTGCGGAAGTCACTAGGGAGTGAATTCACTCCAAAAAATGGAGGGTTTTTTTTTTTGTGGGGGATTAGTGCTGTTTATCTCTATAGATAGGCTGGAGCAGGCATCAGGAGAGACTTTTTGGCAGTGGTTCATCGTGTCGTCTTTGGTGCCTGCCTGGAATGATAAGGGATTTGGGTATGTGACTTGGGAGCAGTTCTGACTCTTTACATTGTGGTCCAGTTCTTCAAAGAAAGAAGCTGATGGGATCATGTTCTTGCTCGTTATGTGTCTCTGCGTAACTTCTGGCCCTTCCGGGCCGATTTCAGGCAGGCTTGGCAAAGGGCTGGAAGTTTTCAAAGTGTGAAGATGCTCCAAGCACGTGCTCCTAAGAGGCCGCAGCAGAAGGCTGTGCTGGAAACCAGCCCTTGGACGGTGGTGTGTGGGGAACACGTGGCTGCAGAGGCGACGTCCCCGTTCTGCTCCTGCGTCACCAGAGGCACTTCACCATTCGTTTGCAGGGTTAAGCCGTTTGGACACAATATGAGCTTGTCCTTTGAGACCCAAAGGGCGTTCCCATGCAGGCTGTGAAGGGCAAACAGAAAATGGAAGATGAATCCTACAGCCTGTAGCTCTTGGCTGGTGACGTGGGGCCAGGACGCCGCTGCAGCGCCTGAAACGGGCGATTTGGAGAGCGGTGGGATGAGTGGGAGGAAGCCCAAGCAGGCTGAGTGACAGATATTCCCTCTCTCCTGCAGAGCAGAGAGACTAGTCTAGTATAAACTAAACTACTGTAATGAAATATAATAGTAGTATTAATTAATGAAATTAATTATGAAATATAATAGTAGAAACTAAACTGCTTTAATGAAATATAAAGGAAAAAAATAGAAAGAAAATAATGAAATACATGCAAAACCATATCAAGCTCCCGGGATGACAATCACGTCACCAGCAGTTACTGGGGAAGTCCCAGGCTGGACTCTCTGATGGATGGGAACTGGATTCCGCATCCAGATTCAGGATTGGGATCAAAGGCAGATGAACAGATGGAGTCCTCCTCAGACACCGACCATTGAAGAAAGAGCTCTGACCCTTTGGTCCCTCAGAGTTTATCCTGAGCATGATGCAGACGGGATGGAATTGACCCTTTTTGGTCAGTTTTGGGTCACTTGTCCTGTCTGCGCCTCCCCACAGGTGGGACCCCTCTATGTTTTTGGCTTCCCACCCTCCAACAGGACAAATAACCAAGTTGGCTGCCCTTGGTCGTTACAGCAATAAGGATAAGCAAGAGCCTCTCTGCATCCCGGGCCTCAGCATCAGCTGTAAACATGGGTCTGATCCCTCTGAGAGTGAGCAGTTTTCTGCACAACACCCTGGAAATTGCAGTTAGAAGGGGCCTGGTTAGAAAGGAGGGTTACTGAACAAAATTGGTCCTGTTTTACCTCAGACCAGGACAGGGAGCAAAGAGAGGAGGAGACACGATGACATATGGAAACCCTCTCTAGAAGGTGGGCTGCTGGGCTTGCTCTCCCCTGGGCTTGGGAGGCGTGTGGGTGTCTCTACACCTAAATACAGGTTAATGCACAGCCCAGGGAACTCCCTGCTGGGAAGGAGCTTTCCCTGGGTTCCTGCTCAGGCGAAGGAACCGCACAGGCTGGGCAGACGATAATTTCTGAAGCTCTAACAAAACCTTGCAGAAACGTGTCCTTCTCTGTGCAGCCTTAAAATGGGGCTGGTGAAAGTGGAGGAACGGATTGCCTGGTTCTCCTGTAGCCGATTGTTTTCAGTCCTGCCTCTCCTGAGGCACCTTTTCAGCCAGTTGGAAGCAAATTTCTTCCTCTTCTGTTTGGAGGTGAATTATCGTTCTTGCCAAACATTGCTTGAGTCTTGCTTCAAAGTGCTGTACGCCAAAGGGACATCCCAGCCAAATTAACCTTTCCCACAGCCCGAACTGGAGGATGAAATGTGTGGGCAGCACAGAGACGGAGCCGGAGATCCGGCTCTTATTGAGTGCACCCTCAGTAAGTTTGCAGATGACACCAAATTAGGTGGGAGTGTTGATCTGCTTGAGGGCAGGAAGCTCTGCAGAGGGATCTGGACAGGCTGGATCGATGGGCTGAGGCCAATGGGATGAGCTTTAACAAGGCCAAGTGCCAAGTCCTGCACTTTAGTCACACCAACCCCAGGCAGCGCTACAGGCTTGGGGAGGAGCGGCTGGAAACTGCCTGGCGGAGAAGGATCTGGGGGTCCTGGTGGCCAGTCGGCTGAACATGAGCCAGCGTGTGCCCAGGTGGCCAAGAAGGCCAATGGCATCTTGGCCTGTGTCAAGACTAGCGTGGCCAGCAGGAGCAGGGCAGTGATGGTGCCCCCGTGCTCAGCACTGGTGAGGCCGCAGCTCGAGTGCTGTGTTCAGTTTTGGGCACCGCGGTGTAGGAGGGACATTGAGGTGCTGGAGCGTGTCCAGAGAAGGGCAACGGAGCTGGTGAAGGGTCTGGAGAACAAGTCTCATGAGGAGCGGCTGAGGGAGCTGGGGTTGTTCAGCCTGGAGAAGGTTGAGGGGAGACCTTCTCACTCTCTGCAACTCCCTGAAAGGAGGTTACAGCCAGGTGGGGTCAATCTCTTCTCCCAAGGAACAAGCGACAGGACAAGAGGAAATGGCCTCAAGTTGTGCCGGGGGAGGTTTAGGTTGGAGATTAGGAAAAACTTCTTTACCCAAAGGGTTGTCAAGCATTGGAAGAGGCTGCCCAGGGAGGTGGTGGAATGGCCGTCCCTGGAGGTATTTGCCAGCCGGGCAGACGTGGTGCTGAGGGACATGGGTTAGGGGTGGTTTTGGCAGAGGTTTATGGTTGGACTCGATGATCTTGAAGGTCTCTTCCAACCCAAGTGATTCTATGATTCTATCCGCCCGGGCACCTGGGAATGTTCGGTTTACATCTCGGTTACCATCCCTGCGGGTGCGTTTGCCGTCCTGGGGGGCACTGAGGGGCAGGGTGATGGTCTTACCGTAGTGCCCTGCCCAACACCTGCGAATCGCCCACCTGAATTGATTCCTTTGGCTAAATGATATGGATTTATCCGATCATAATGATACTGGTTTTATAGTAGCGGAAGAGCTGAGCAGTTCGTATGCAGAAATAAGGGGACAGTTTCCGCTTCTGTTCAGCCCTTCTGACAGACGTGCTGATTCAAAGCACCGATAGCAAAAACATTGGGGAAGTGAGAAATCTGTTAAAGTGAATGAAGAAAACCAGTCCCAAGCTTTAAAAGCAAACTGGTGGAGCCTGAGGATACCTATAGTAGACGAAGGAGCACGCTAGATGCTGGGAAGGACTTCATAGCTCTGTGTCAGTGTCTGGCCAAGAACTGCACTTGGTGGGCAGTAAAACAATTTGATATGGATTTTGCCAGAAACCTTTCATGGGTAAGGTGGAGAAGAAATAATTAAAGTTACAAACTGAGTTTCTGTTTTAATGTGTGTGTATAGTGGTAAAACCTTCTGCCGATGAACTGAGGAAGCCCTTCTGTCTTTTTGGTGTAACAAGAAGCAGGACGTGATCTAGGGGTACCCTAAGGAAGATTACACATCTACAGGTGCAGCATTCCGGGGTAGAAAAGATCCAATTTTGATAAAGAAATCGACGTTTTGAGGATTGTGTCTTGGTGAGACTATTTTTTTTTTAATACTGTTTCATTTCTGTTGGAGTCTCTGTCTGAAATGAAATTGGTGTCGTCTTTTCTCTTCGTAAGCAGGCTGAACCTTGTCCCTCCAGCGCTGGGGGTTAGGGAGTTTGCAGAGTGATCTGCTGGCCTTCTGCAGGCCAGGAAGCTTCACCTTTCCCGGTTTCCTTGTCTTAATTCCTTTGGCTGTTGCTGAGCTTAGAGATGGAAGAAGGCAGCTTGGACATCTCATCCACCCCCACATCACAGCCAGCCCTTGATTTGTTATTATTGTCCTCGGATAAAATCTAATCAAGCCCAGTATGGTCAGAGGAACTCCATCAACTCTCCGAAGCTCCCTAGCAGGAAAGGCTGTTTAGAGGTTCCTTGTCAGGAGGAGTAACAATAATACTTTCTATTCAAGTGCTTCAAACTGTGATTTACATTCATAGGTGATTTTCTTACTGCCTCACAACACTACTTTTTGAGGAAAAAAGTGTTTAAATCCATGTCTTGTAGATAGGGAGACCGAGTGTTTCGTCCTGAGCAATGGAAATCTGTGGGAGGGCTGGGAGCTGGACCACACTTTTGGATCATGAAGGCCTGTGCATAACCTCAAAGTTATATCGTCCCTTCGGAAGCATCAGTGGTGACGACAGCCTGCTCTGCTCTCCGAGTCAGGGCTCTGCCATGAAAACCAAGGGGAATATACCCTGGTGTCTTCATTTGAAAAACAAACAAACAAAACCCAACCCCAAATCATCTCTACCAATTTTGTTTGTTTGTTTGTTTCTGACAAAAAGAAGAGTGTGAGTCTCTGCTAATGAAAAATATTAAAATTCTAGGTGTCCTGCATAATAAATAACACCATGAGCATGAACTTGACTTCCCACAATCGCCACCAACTCATCAATATAGCTCTCTTTGTGCAGCTCGTTTTGAACTTTGCCTGTTTCCTTCAGCTATGCAGATATAAATAAATAATTCCACTTGATAAAGGTCTGGGAATGCTATACTTTAAAAGATAAGAAAGCTTTGAGGGGAAATTGTTTTTAAATCCATAGCATTTGTATGCTGTTCGCCGTTCATACTGAGCAAAAATTAATTCAGTTGGCAGTTAACCAACCCTATTTTATTCTTACTCTGTGTTCAACCTATCCTTCTCCTGGGGACATCTAACCTTATATGTAATTACCTCTCTGAAAGTGGGAAGAAGGCCTAAATAACCTTCCTAACAACTAAATAAATGCACAGATCCCTGGGATGGGTTATCAGTTGGATGCTGGTGGCAGAGCTCTCGGGAAGAGTGTGCCTGAGCCATGAAGGATTTCGAGACTCGAGTCATTTTCGTTCCAGCGTTGGGTCAAAGAACTGGAGTTTGAAATGTTTTCCGAAAACCAGAACAAAACACGCTGGGTTTTCAGATTATTTTTGTTTGATAGCTTGGAAGTAACGGTGATGAATTTTAACAGTGATGGTGGCTTTTTTTTCTCTCGAGGTCTGTCCAAGTCACTTGGTCTCATTGAAGGCTATGGTGGACGTGGCAAAGGTGGGCTTCCGGCCACCTTGTCCCCTGAGGAGGAGGAGAAAGCAAAGGGACCCCATGAGAAATATGGCTACAACTCCTACCTCAGCGAGAAAATTTCACTGGATCGTTCCATACCAGATTATCGTCCAACCAAGTAAGTACTGGGTTGCTCCATGAAGGAGAGTGCGTGTGTTTAGGTACCACCCAAGAGCCAGGAGTGACGGGTGCTTTCACGGTCTCCTGTGATGCTGTTTGCTCTTCCCTCCTGGGTGCTTTGATATTCTCGTGTGATGCTGTTTGCTCTTCCCTCCTGGGTGCTTTGATATTCTCGTGTGATGCTGTTTGCTCTTCCCTCCTTAGCGTTCACGGGGCCATGCTCATTCATGAGCAACCGCTGTAGTTTGGCTGAAACTGAGGTAGTTGATAAAAACGATTTATCAGGAAAAGAAAGCGAGTTTTCTCCCCGCTCTTCTCTCTCGCTCGCTTTTTATTTTCCTAAAGCAATACGTTATTTTGGGCCGTAGCAAGGGGATGAGCAGCTCGCATCTGCTTTTGTCAGCCAAGGGCTGTTCCGTGAGCTGTTGGCCTTTGGTATTTATTACCCCGTAGGTGTGTGCAAAGACTGTCCCTTTCTCCTCCCTTGTCAGCTCCTTGGTGTCCCTGCAAGACCTCCCGGGCTCTCCGCCTGGCCTCGCTCTCTTCCCGGCGCAGTGCTCCTCCCGGGACGCTCCTGTGGGATCTCCTGTGGGAGATCTGTTCAGACGCCTTTGAAGGGCCCCAATGGCTCCGTTGGCAATCTCCTTTCACTCCTGTTTTTCCAGAATGACCTTTTAAGATGATGGTGACGGTGTTGTTTACCTGCTAAGCACCGCAGAAGAATAGACTTTAAATGAGATGCCAAATCGTTTTGTTAAGAGTGTGAGAAAAGACAGGCTGCGAGTTTATCTTTATGATTAATTTTAGATATGGCTAGCAGAGTGTTCCTCAAAATAGGAAAGTGTCAATTTGTCCAGGCCTGGAGTGAAATCCCTGATAAAAAAATGAGCTGAGAGAGATTTAGATCCTGAACGATACGTGTCCGCTGCCTGTGTCATTAGGACAGTGACAAAGCCATCGCTTGGCATCTGCAAACCATTGAAAATCATGCAGCACGGGGATGCAGCGACATGTCTCCAGCGTCCTGGCAAATTGTTCAGGATGTGAGAGCATGGAGAGCTTTTGTTCCTTCACTTCTCCGCATGCTGCATGAATTTCAAGCAGCCACTCGGAGTTTCCAAGGCTGTCAACCACTGACAACAGAAATATTTGGATGAGTTTTCAAAGGAATGGAGGCCCGGCCTCCATCCAGTTCTGCTGGTGCGGTTCGTCTGGACAAAACAAATTGCAGGTACAAATGGCACCTTTGGCTGTATGATATGCAAATCCCACCACAATGATAAATCCTTGAAGTGAGACCTTCTCTAGCAGTTACCTGACTCTGAGCTGCTTATTTTCATTTCTCATCCAGAACTCTGACTTCTAGCAGAGCCAGCGTTACTTTGTGAGAATTAATTTGAGAAGTAATGTTTTTTTCAGATCTCGGGGGGAAGAAAAGGATTAATTCTGACATTTTTAGGTTTTCATTGTATTCTTCCTCAGTGCTACTATCCATCATTTCATGGGAGGGTGGTGGAGAGGACAGAGCAGACACACAGCACTGTATTAAATATGCATCATTTTGGAGCTGGGCTAATACTTTGGGGAGAATTTGTGGGTACTGACTGCAGCAGCATAACGTAGTGTCTTTTATCTATGTAATAACTTCAGGAGTGTGTTTTGGTTATTGCTTTTTTTGGAGGGGGATCAATTGTCTTGGTATTGTAGGAGAGCAGTTGGTCTGGCTATGAAATAGGCTTGAATTTGCTGGAGGATTTGAAAAGTTTCAGCTTTTTCTACTTCTGACTTCAAGATCCATTTGCTATTTTGTGCATGCAATTTTATGGCTGATTTTATGAAGGGTTTAATACAAACCATTTAAGTCAAGTATCCTGGTCTCTGATTAAAATAGATTCAAGTCAAAGGAAACGAGTCTAAATGGTTTTGAAATTGCGACTTCAGTGGGGGGAAAACTGTTGCAAACCCTCCAGCTGATAAGCATTACAAAGCATGTATTACTTTTAAATATAATAGTGAAGCCTGTTTGCTTCAGCTAAAGGCTGTTCAGTGTCCGGAATGCCGATGGGCTCGGACTGGCCTTAGCAGCGGCTGTCGCTCACGCGTTCTTTCCTTTTAATTTTAATCTTTCCTTTTTTTTTAAAGAAAAAGATTAATGTGATGAAATGTCACTTTCTTGAGTGCTGAGCTATGCTGGATCAGACCCCCTAGTCCTTTTCCTGCCCTCTCTTTGTGACTGCGGCCCAAGTGAAGGCGAGCAAGGGGAGTTTGGGAGAAATTTGGCACATTTTGCAGTCTTTCTGTATTCAGACTCCCCGCACCTGGTGGTCAGCATCACCAAGGGTTCAGAGACGCAGGTGTCCCTGCTCAGAGTGATTTGCAGGCAGATGTTCCAACGAGGAGGCATCATGAGTTCCAGCTGATGGCCTTTCCAGTCCCTGCCCAGAGGCAGCAGAAGGGATAGAGGTGCGTTTCCCTAGAGGAGATGGTCCAAGAGGTGTTGGATACAGGGCCTTAGGAGAAGGTAAGGTCTTTCTCAGGACTGGGGGCAGCGGAGTACCTTGCTTGTCTGGATTTGGGGAATTGTGGGGTTTCTTTTTGGTAGTTTGGATTATCGTCTTTGTTTCAGTTATAAAATGGAGTTTATTTGAGGAATTTTCTTCTCTCCAGCAGAAGGTTTTACCCTGCTGCTCCCCACTCAAGCAGTACTGGGCTTTACACCAGACTGATTCCCAAAGAAGTAGTGCCGATGATAACGGACACGTGAAGTATGTGGGTGGTCCTGATCCCACAAGGGAGCTGTGCCTGTAGGACCTCAGTTTTGAGCCCGTTGATGCTGCTGTAGGAAAGGTAGTGCTGGGTGTGCAGTGCAATGTGCTCTCGGAGCGGATCAGGCAGCGGCATTACGTTTTGGATGCCCGAGAGAGCTGCTCCTTTGGCTAAAATAAGGGAGGACTAATATTTTGGTGCAAGGGACCTTATTTCAGATCTTGCCGCGGAACAGTGGGGTGTTGAGATAAGCATAGGCAACACATTTTGATCTTGCTTGATTAGTTTTTTGGAGTTTAAGATGAGATTTTTGCGTGTTCTGGAAAACAATTACTGCTTCTAGATTGGAAGTACCCAAGGTGCTGCCTGCAGACTGCAGGACTTCTACACAAATCTCCAAAAAAACTGAGCTTGAGAGATTTTCTTCATTTTTCTGCAAAAACTGCAAAGGACGAGGCTGATCTGTGAGTTTTATTATTGATCAATTCACAGTGTTTTCTATGAAGGATGGGGGGGGGTTAAGAAGACATGTTGTTTTCTTTATTGAAAGTGAAGCATATTTACATGGGATCCTAGGGGCTGCTAACATTCCCTGCTTCGATACTAGATTTTATGCACCTCTGTTTTGTTCTGTGATGTATGATTTTAATGGGAACACCTCCTATGTGTAGCAGGAAAATAAAAATTGCTGTGATAGATCAGTCTGCCTGTCCATTTTATCCAGTATCTAGTCTCCGATAGTGGAATTACCAGAGGCTTCAGGTTGAAGAAATCATATTAAGGAAAACTATGAAATAATCTGCCCATCTGGTACGTTCTGTCTTCTCTTTTCTCTCTTTTCAATCCTATCTAATATAAATGTGGATTTCTCATTATCTCTTTAAAAGTCGGTTCCTTTCTGGAATCCTGCTAAGCTCTCATTCAGTGGTATTTTGTGGCATTATGGGATTAAGGACTAGATTTAAGAAAACTAATACCCACAATTGTTAGGACTATTGAACCATTGGGTGAAGATGACATATTCCTGCTGCTCTGAATCTCTCAACAGCTGTTCTTGGGCAGGCAAGCTTCAGGATATTAAAGTGAATAGGAAAAAGAGTGTAAGTGATAAGCAACTTCCACAGCTTGATTTTTTTTCAGAGGTTTTGAGGGCTTTCCAGCCAGGAGACCCTACCCCTTCTCCTGCCTGCCTTGGGCCTCCTGCGTATAGCTCGGGCAAGGAAGGCATGGAAGAACTTTGGCGGTGTGTGTTGGCAGCTTGGCTGGCTTTTGTGTCTTTGCAGCGTGCACCTGGTAAAAGGTTTGGATTTACCAGCTGGACCACGTGGCCTTCGAGCAGTGACCTGGGTAGAGCTGTGCCATCACCTGGAAGCCATTGCTAAAGATGAAGCAGTTCCATATCCCTGACTTGATTTTAATGTTTCCCAGCGGTGTGTTTGGGGGTTGAGTCACAGTCATTACACTCGAGTCTCTCAAGTGGCTGAATCACCCGTTTATTTCTGTAGCTGCCTTCCTTGGGAGCCTGGGAGCAATTGGGCTTTTTAGCACCATCTGGCTTTAGCTGGTTTTATTACCAAAGATTTCTCTGTAGCAGCTAGTTGGAAGTCTTTCTTTGGGATATAGAACCGTTTAGGCTGGAAAAGACCTTTAAGATCATCAAGTCCAACTGTCAATCTAGTGTAGTGGAAAAGACAGCTTTAGAAAAGACTTTGGGTTGTTCTTTGGCAACTCGATTAGCTAAGTACTAAATCCATTCCTGATTTTTAAAGTGGTCTGTGTGGGGCCCCTGGGGGCTCTTGGCATGTAACCACTGGGTGATAGAACGCATTCTGGGGTGGAAGGAGCAAGCTGCAATGGGAGGCACTGGTCCCTTTGGGTCTGGAGAGCCCCTTGCCCTCTGCTGTGGGGCTACCTTTGGATCTCAGCCTCTGCTCAAGTTACTGGGGTGTTGCAGGGCCGAAGAGTTGGATTTTGGCTTTATAATCCAAACTGATTATTACATCTTTGGAAAGTTAGGAATGTGGATGTGACTTAGATACATCAGGACTGTCCAGGAGGATGGACCTTGGAGACCTGTAATTCAGTCTCCTGCCTGTGCGACCACATCTCTCTTGTGCTGGGCCCAAGACCTTCTTGTCCCATGCTGGCTCTATCTGCTCCCAGTGGCTTCCCCTAGAGGCTCCAAGACTGGCAACGTTTTTGTGCCATGAGGCTCAACCTGTGCCCTGTGGTTGGCTCTGATGGCACTCAGGAAAGTCTCTGTAGGTTTCATGTGCTATCGTATTTATTTATTTTCCTGTGAATAAGAGCAAATCTCTTCCACTAAGGAAATAACTAGAAAGACCTGGCTTTGCATGTGCCTCCGTCTCAGTTTTCTCTTGTACCAAGATCCTGAAATGAGATAATTTCTCAGCACATACTATGGCTTGGGCAGGAGACTGCCCTGTGCGCTGCTTCACACATCTGGCATCACATTTATCCTAGTGTCTCATTTTTTCCCCAAAACAGGAGGCATACAACCTCCTTCAAGCTTTGCTTTCAAAGGCAAAACGCTTTTTGCCTTCCCTCCCTCCCCAAACGAGGATATTCTTTCTGGTGGACATGTGTGACATCTGTAAATATTACTGTATGAAGCGAGAGCGCTCTTTATGGTTGGTTTCCTCAAGCTTTTAGTAGCTGCAACGTTCCTGGAGCCGCACGTTTGTGGTATTATGCCAGTTACTTAGTCACGTCCTGCCCTGGGGTGTTTAGCCAGGCTTGATGAAATGAGTCTGAGGAGAAGGACAGCGCTTAAAAAGACCAAAACAAACTTCGTGAATTATGCTGGTGATACTTGCTGGGAAATGGAGTTTCATGACTGTTTATTTGTAGTCATTGCTGTTTATTGCAAACAAAGGAGGTCAAGAGCGCTCCTTCTCTCTTGCATGCATAATACATTATTTTACCTTTTGCAAAGCGGTTTTTGTTTTGTTTTTGCAATCCTACGTACCCACAACAGCAAGGAAAAGAGAGGCAGGATGTCAAATAACTGAAGGAGAAGCTAGTGAGGAATCAAGGCAGCGTAAGAAGGAACAAAACCACGAGAGTGTTTCAGATGTGAAATTCTCTTTGAATGGAGTGTGGGAGTGTATTAAAAGACACTTTCATCTCTAGAAAAAAGTCAGAACTAATTGTGTGTCTTCGCTCCTACTCGATAGTTGTGGTCTGATCCAGTGTTGTGTGAAAAACACTCTTGCCCTTGGCTTTTTATGGCTTAAGCCGTAAAAAAAGGAAAAGTAGTATTTTCCAATACTTGGAAACGTGCCACCTGAAAATTTTCTGGGCGAGCAAGTAAAGAAATCAGGCGGTAAGTATCAGTGTCAGGGGTCTGGCATGGAGGAAATGTGCCTCAACAAGGCTCATCAAAACTGGCTCAGTTTTGCAGTTCAGAGACAGGTTGTTGGGTATTTTCTCTCCGTGCGTGCCGCCCTGCCCGATCCTTCCCGTTTCTGCGTGGCTCCAGGCGTTCCTGTTCGGCCAGGCTGCGTGTGATCCCGGTGCTCTCCAAAGGAACGCTTGCGGCTGTGCCCAATCTGTCCCCTCTCTGCTCTGAAGGTCACGGCGACAGGAAGGTGCTTAAAAACCCAGCTCCAGACCCAAAACAATGTGGTTTTTTCTTTTCGGGTGTCGTCAGGGCGCTTGAGACATGCTGTGGGCGCAGGCGCTGCCTGGCGCCAGGGTGGCCACGTGCGGCTCCTGCCTCTCCGGGGACGGTGCTGCAGCTTTTGGTGCCTTTTGGATGATTTGCACGAGAGAGAAAAGCTGTTGTATTGCCCCGTTGCTTTTGCAGTACTAATCCAAACCAGCATGTTATTCAATGAATAAATACTGGTATCGATCTTTACTCCTCAGTGCATACCAATATGTGCGTATGGAGAAATTGTTATTGGACTGCCAGTAATTCTTTTTCTTGAAAACCGGGTGAGTAAAGTCTCTAAAGACACACTTTTCCAGCTGTGCTTGGTATTTGCTGATTATTTTTGATGCCTGCTGCTGTCACCTCTCACTGGGAGCCAGCTCCATGGCCCAGGGCGGCGCGGTGCCGGCAGGTTGGGCTGGCTCCGGTGAGAGCTATGGAAAATCAGCGTAGAGCTGAACGTGTCTGACCGTCCTATTGAAACGTTTAGGGGTTTATATTTTATTTCTATTCTGGATTTAGACAGAGACACAGGACAACTGCTTTTTTTTCCTTTTGAAGCAGAGGTCGTTGAAGCACACTTTGTCTGACAACTGCGCGTGCTCTGCAAGCGCGTCCAAAGCCTTTAGTGCTTAGAAATCCCAAATATCTTCTTTAAACTCAGGCACTAAGAAAGTGCTTTTGGGAAAGTAACTCCGGAGTTCGTTTTGTTCAGTGGCAGTTATGGTCGTTACGCTGCCTCGTGTAATCCTGAAACGCCGCGACCGTGGATTTATATACACGGTACCTAATTTTCTTTATGCAATAGATTCCGCTAATTGTCGTTTTTCCCTTTCTGACTACCAGATTATTTCCTATTCTTACATGTTTGGAACGTGATGCTCCAGGGAGGACTCCTCTCTGTGAAGAGTGCAATAAAACATTTACTAATGTAAACATAAGCATTAAAAGCACACTTTGGCAGAGGACGGGATTAGTATAATTTAACAACTTGCTTTTGTGCTCTTCTGAGCCCCAGTGATGAAAAATACCTGTGTTATCATAAATACTTCTGACTAAACTATACTTATGAAAATAAATGGAACAAATTAAGCCTTGGATACACTTCTCTTAAGTTGGCTTCCAAAGAAATCAAAGCTTGTGTGTTTGTGCTACCGATCTGCTTCCATGGATTGCAGAGAGCTTTTTCATTGCCCTGGAAGCTTTTTAAATAGGTTGCTTATTCCCAGCCAAAGCAGGCGGAGGTGTGACTCAAGCGCTGGTGGCTGACAGCCTTGGTCCTGAAGTCATTTATTTAGTTTTCCAGCATCCGAAGCAGTCTGCCGTGTTGGCTCGCTGGGCCGGCGCGTCGTTGCCTTGAGCTGCCGCGCGCTGGGAAGGGTGACCCGGGCCGGGGGTGAGCTTGTCCTGCAGGCACCGGTGTGTTCCAAAGGAGAGCCAACCACAAAGCATGAGTCTTTGGAATAATTTTGGAGTTCATCACTGAATTTTCCTCCTCCTCTTCTCTCCGCTGTCCCCACATCGTGGCCGTTCAATATCAGCTCTGCAGAGAGGGACCTGGGAGTCCTGGGGGACAACAGGGTGCCCACGAGCCAGCAATGTGCCCTGGTGGCCAAGAAGGCCAGTGGCATCCTGGGGGGCATCAAGAGGAGTGTGGCCAGCAGGTGGAGGGAGGTCATCCTGCCCCTCTGCTCTGCCCTGGGGAGGCCACAACTGGAGTCCTGTGTCCAGTGCTGGGCTCCCCAGTTTAAGAGGGACAGGGAACTGCTGGGGAGGGGACGGCCAAGGGCCACGAAGATGATGAGGGGGCTGGAGCATCTTTCTGATGAGGAAAGGCTGAGGGAGTTGGGTCTTTTTAGTCTGGAGAAGAGCAGGCTGAGGGGGGATCTCATCGATGTTTGCAAATACTGAAAGGGAGGGGGACAGGAGGAGGGGGCCAGGCTTTTGTCAGTGGTGCCCAGTGATGGGACAAGGGGCAACAGGTATGAAATCGAATATAGGAAGTTCCATCTGAACAGGAGGAGGAACTTCTTTCCTTGGAGGGTGGCAGAGCCCTGGCACAGGCTGCCCAGAGAGGTGGTGGAGTCTCCCACTCTGGAGACATTCCCAACCCGCCTGGACGCCATCCTGTGCCCCCTGCTGTAGGTGGCCCTGCTCTGGCAGGGGGTTGGACCAGATGATCTCCAGAGGTCCCTTCCAACCCTTAACTTTCTGTGATTCTCTAAATCCTAGACCAAGGTTCTCCCAATGACTTTTTTTCTTCATGTATGTGAAATAGCTCACGTGAACGGAGAGAGATGGGGAAGTGGAGGTGGCCCTTGCAATTACTCTGGCTTTTATGTCCCTTAGATATGTCTGAACCTAATGACTTTATTACAAGAGCCCCTCACAAAAATAAATCCTCTTCTGCACATTCTGTTTTTACAACTTCTTAGACTGTTTCTTGTTAGAACTTGCTGAGTAAGTCATGTGCATTTAGAAATGCCTGTACATCCCGGAGTGTTTAAATTGCAATGCATCTTTTTGACACCCTAATTCTAAAATATAAAGCATAACTTTTCTGAGAAATAGTTACTGGAAATAAGGTAGGTGCTATAAACAAGTTTTGTGGGGAAATGGTGGAAGTTTTAGGTCTTCAATGATCAGGAATAGTTTATGGGAATCATGTTCTGAATCCGTAAGCACTGAAGCGTACCAGGCAGCATCAGGCCTTTTAGGATACTTGGGTAGCAGAAAAAGGTTCGCTTTTCTGTGTACTTCATAGGGTAGATATGATTGATTCAATATTGATAATCCCTTTTGCAAGAAGACACGTGCAGCTGAATCGGCAAAATACAAACTAAAATAAGCAATCAGTGAATGGGGCATGATTAGGGAGTGGCAATACGAATAGCAGTCTGAACGCTTGCTTTCTTTTAAAGTCATTTGGAATCTTTACAAAAGCCAAATGAAGATCAATTTATTTCCCGGCGCAGCTTTATTTTTTTTGTGAGGAGAACATGAATGAAGCTTGTTTGAAATCAATAGCTTCAGTTTAGGGATTGCTTGTCACCAGTTTGGAAGGATGCGTGAGGTTTTTCCTTTCCTGCTGCGATTTAAAGACAAAAAGCAGCGCAGCTCCGTAAAGAAGAGCTGGGGCGCAGCGCGTGTGACTGGATTAAGGAAACCTGAGCAAGCTTGAACCTGCCTGTGTGCCTTCACGCGCGCTACGTGTGTGTAGCCAGCAGGAGATTGAAATATGATTTATGACATATTGCATTTCAGGCATGGCGCTTTGCGGCCTGATCACGAGTAAATCATTCAATCCAATCAGTGCGCCACTGATAAATAGCAATTTACCTCCCAGCTCTTCAGGTGCATCAATACGAAGCACATACTGGTTTTCTGTGGCAAAGCAGAGCGTGCTGCTGGGCTGGGAGGGGATCTCTGAGCAGCTCCTGGCTGCAGCTGGGGGGAAAAAACCAAAAGAAAAGCCAAATTTTGGGTGTGTATTAATGTGTTCAGTTGGGCTGCGTAGGTGGGAGAAGATTTTTGTGTGTTAGGTCTCGTGGGAAGCAGGTAAAAGTCCGCTGGCATTACGAGGTGAGGAGGAAAGGGAAGAAGACTCTGGAATTTTCCTACTGTGTGGTTTTCCAGTGCCGACCCAAACCTCTGGTGTGTATAGGTAGAAGGCAAGTAGTGCAGTGGGAAGTGTGGGCCACGTGTGTATGTGCTGTTTGTGTTTTGTGGCTACTCACATCAAGTAGATCGTGGCCAGCGCTGCCTAAAAATGCACGTATTAAGGCAGCCTGTACTTGGAACCTGAAGTTGCAGTGTACGTCTGTCTGTCTGTCTGTCTGTCTCCCTTGGGGGCTGGTGGTGGCGGCAGGGTGAGAAAGGAGCTGGCTTCAAGTGGCAGCTTTAGATCCTCCTGGTAGTGTCTCTGCTGTGGCAGCAAGTGGACCTCTAGCCTTAAATCATGTTCTCTGGGGTTAAGGGATAGTAACAGACTTCCCCAAGTGTCTGCACTGGGTAGCGGTGGCTCTGTTGCTGTTTGGATCCCTGCGGATCAAGTCAAGCATGGAATAGGCGTAACAAAAAAAGTTATACCCAACGCACGGGGCAGCTCTGCCTCCTCACAAAAAATTACAGAAGACTCTTGGATGTTTGGTTTTTTAATAGGGAGATGGGGGGGCACTTTGGTTTTGGTTGTGGGTGGTGTGTTTTTGTTTTTTTGTGGTTTTCTTTCTTAATTAACCCTGTAACACTTTATCTGGTTTGACTGGCTCTGTTGGATTGGATCCCTTCCCAACCTGCTTAGTGGGTATTTAAATGGTGTTGCTGTTCTGCACTGGGCTAAACTGAATCACCTTTCTCCTTGTGCGCTCCCGCTCCGAGTTGGTTAACTTGGTCTCCCGCGGAATCACCGAATCCTGGTTTTGTCTCTCTTGTATTTTGTTTTGGCGGAGGTGGAAAATGCAGCCCAGAACAGTAGAATGACCATCCAGGAGCAAATTTAACCGTTGTATAGCAGTGGTGGTGTGGATCTTCATCTGTGGATGAAAGAGAAACTTCTGGAATATTGGAGTGAACGCTTGGCCTTTTACGTTTATTGCACCAGGAAAAAAAAGTCTGATGAAAAACCAGAGTACAAACAGCGTGGCCAGTCATTGCTTTTGAACTCTATCACTACCTACGCTACCTGTAGGTAGTGATGACCTTCACATGAGGACTTGAAGATCTGTGTGGTCTTTATTAACCTCACCGTGCTTAATGTGCCCTGCCATTAAGGGGCACCAATATTTATAGTCAGTTAATTGGATTTAGTTAACTAGCACCTGAAATCGGAATACAAGTAGAAATGCAAATCAAAATCCACCCCATCCTCTGGTTTTTGACCCTTTTGATATTGCTCATGACTCGGGTTTTGGGTTTATTTCCAAAACGGAGCGTCGCATATGACTTGCCAAATGGTGTGTTACCATGACTTCGGCGAGGGGAGGCGTGGGTGGGTCGTGGTGGTGCCAGCTCCGTGATGCTGGGGTTGTGGAGCTCTCCTTGTGAGGCTTCCACCGTGCAGACCTTTCCCAGACGGGGCTGAGCAGCGCCCGTCTGCTGAGGCTGATCCAATTCTGCAGGCGTTAAGTAAACTTACATGGTGATTTCAGTACCTAACAGAAAAGGTTTGAAAACCTCTTCATCTCCCCAGTTCATAAATCCACCTTCAGAGTAGATCTGTTATTACCAAAAAAAAAAAAAAAANGCAGCTAAAATCAGTTGTGCCTTTTAAGCTCATCATTTTTCTACGAGCTGTTCCAGCAGTGGCACTGTTCCACCCAGTCTTCCAGGCAGCGCAGGCGTTGGCCACTTTTCTTATTCATTGCCCTAAGTATGTGCTGGGGATGTCAAAATCTTGAGTTCCCATGAGATCTATGCTAGTAAGATGCTCCTAAGGTAAGGCTATATACCAAGGATTTCATTTTAAATTTGGCAGGTAAGGCTCACAGCTGTGACAGCTTTAGACAAACCTACCTGAGTGGAGCTGTGAACTTGGTGGTGGAGCTTGCTGGTGCAATGGCCATCCTGAAGGCGCTGCCCTGGGAGGCTCCGGTGGGAGGGCAAGCGCTCGCTTCGCTGGAGTTGCCCATCTGCACGTTTAGTCTAGGGCTGCCTGTGAGCAGGGGAGGAAAAATGGTATTTCCACCTGCCCAAAAAATAGCCGCATCGGTCTGTTATGCCAGCAATATACTTATACTTTGGATAGAGGTGTGGAATAAATTGTCCTTTCGCAATGGCAGTGTCTGTCTTTTGACCTTGAAGGGAGCTTTGACCTCTACCTGAGACTAGATGTCTCTTAGTTAGCCACAATCCACTATTGTGGCTACATGACAGGCTACGTGAGTAGTAGACACCTTTAGTAGAGGATGTCAAAACATACCCTGTTAATTTACAGTTTTGCATTACAGCCTTTCATCCCGTGATCTCTGAGCACTTACAAGCTTGGAGTTGTTGAGGATCCTCTGCGTGACGGCACCGGGTGGCTCCCTCGGTGGAAGCACGGGGTCTGCTCCGCAGTTGGGCGGTGAAGTGGAGAGCAGACCTTGCGCTGCAGCCTGGTGGCTCAGCGTCTGCACCACGCAGAGGTCAGGGTGCTCCTTGCTTTGGTGCCGTGGTGCCCATCTCTGGAAAATCCTATAGATAGCTGTTTGCAGAGCCTGGTCCGTACCTTTTTTTGACATTATTCAGCATCCAGCTCTGTTCGGCGGGGACTGTTTTTAAAACAGACAGACCAAAAAATGCTCTTAAATTTTCTCCCTGTCAGGTGCGCTTTGCCTGAGATGACAGAAAGGCCAACGGACTGGCAGAGCTCGTTGCAGCAGGACCTGTGGGTTTTGTTCCTGTCACCTTGGGGCTGACCACTTAATTTCTGCATTCCCTCACTGGGAGCAATGATAACGTTAACGTTGAACGACCTGATGTGGTGCTTAAATCATTGATGCCTTAATGAAGGGGAGAACAGCCTCCTTTTCTGGAAGAATCTCGACAAACTGGGAGTCCCCAGCTCTGCTGTGGATGTGACAGGCACCCAAAGGCGGGCTCTGGGCTTCTAAACCCCACTGGGTGTTAATGGGCTGCGACAAAGGAGTCTCTATAATGGGGTAAAACTGTTGGTATGTCATATTTGGGGAGCGCTCTGAAAGTGCAGTTTTGGGGACCGAAGGGTCACAGCTTCATCACTGAGAGATGTATTGATAATTCCTTCAGTTGAAAGTCCTCCCGCTTGCCTTTATACGAGCTTAGGTGAAACAGTTACCTATATGAGAGTAGTTTTGGGGAGAATTCCAATTAATGTGCAGAATTTCTAAGTTGTCTCTTACGCACCCTTGGCTTTAGTGTTGTGGTTCCGTGTATCGTTGCAGGAAAGGCATTTAAAAAGGTAAGAGCTTATTAAGTTGAACTCTCTCTGCTGCTGAACCGTGTTTTATAGGAAAATCTACAAAATCCTCTAAAAGCTGTGCCAACATAGTTGAACACTTTCATGACACTAACAATGTTTTTAAGGACAGTAAGTAGCGCGAATCGTTTCTTCTACTAATCAAAAGAATATTTACCTATTTAAATATTCAAACCCTCAAGCCTTATCCAAGAATGAAATGTCAGGAAAGGATAAACTCCTGACAAGCGCATTAGCTGGATTTATTTTGTGTGATGGCCAGCAAAGAAATGATTAATAACTGTACTTCAGGAGCAAGACTGGGGAACTACTGGGTGCTCAGAATTAAAAATAAAAAAGGTGTCTGTGTGTGGGGGAAATCTAGCTGCTCTCATATGTAGGAGAGGAGGAAATGTTTGAAAACGTGTCATCAGGGTATTTTTTAATGAAGAAGTGTGGTCTCCATAACCAGAACCACCAAAGTCTTAGTCTACCCTGTCGTCTTCCACAGGCATGTAGGGTCTGGGTTCCTTTGTCCATTTTGCGCCACCGTACACCTGGCACAGATTTTCATGCCCAACTCTGTCTGCCCCGTTCGTGAGTGTTTATTATGGCTGATCACAGAAAAAAGATGGAGAGGGTTCTGGTAGGACTCCCACTCGTAACTACAGGGGTAGTTTGGTAGGATGTGGGAGCAACGTAGAGCCCTAAAGCCTTGAGGCGTTCTGCAGACCATGGGTGGTCATCCTTCTCCGTGGTGGTTCCTGCTGCCGGCGTTTCAAAAGGGCACGTGGAAGGGATGTCACCTTCACGCAGCGTGGGAGAGTTGTGTCCTGACCAGCACTGAAGGGCATCGTTTCTGCAAAGATGAGTAATAGCGGCGCATCGAAGCTAACGATGATGTAGCTGTTAGACAGACACAGTGGTCATCAATCAGCCTGGGCCCCCAGCAAGGCGCGGGCAGAGGGTTTCTGCTCTGACACCCTCTGCCATGTGGCAGCAGAAGCAGCAGGTCCGATACCCGCATGAGGCCATCAGTGTGTCCTCTAACGTAGATCATAACACAATGCTGTGTGCTTCCAAAAATTATCTCATACGGTGGCACCTCACCCTTACCTGTGCCAGACATTAGTCAGACCAATTAAATTTTTCCAATGGCAGCTAAAAAGCAGCTTACTGTTAGAATCATAGAATCATAGAATGGTTAGAGTTGGAAGGGACTTTAAAGGTCATCAAGTTCCAACCCCCCTGCCATGGGCAGGGACACCTCTCACTAGAGCAGGTTGCTCAAAGCCCCGTCCAGCCTGGCCTTAAACACCTCCAGGGATGGGGCCTCAAAGATTATATCAAAAAGGTTATTTTCTTGACCTTTTCTCCTGTGTGCGTTTTTCGTAGCTGACATGTATGAATACCAAAGCAGGGTAGAGCCTGGCCATCCTGCTTCTAACACGGACGCTGTGGATAGCGTTCTTCATGTTTTGGGTTACGGGGATGGGGAACCTTAGTGGCTTCGCGCTGAAGGAATGACACGAAGCGGTGGGTGGCTCAGGGAGGGCTGAACGTCAGCAGGGAGAGAGTAGGAAAATCTTACTCTAACGTGATATCACGGTTTTACAGTGGACTTCAGTGTCCTTGCTCTGCCAGTACTTCGCTTTTGGGCAGTTCTGTGTGTTGCTCTGCATCGCCTCTTCGGCGGGCGAGTAGTGACCACGTTCCTGCGCCGGTGGAAGTGGGAAACTTAAAGCCTGCACCACACTGAAGTCTTGAAACGGGATGTGCTGCTGTTCTCATAACCTGAGCCGTTACCTTGCACTGATGTTCCAAATGAGTAGGAACTGATCTTACTTGGTGCTGTTCCATAGGGTGGGACTCTGTGTTTTGGGGATTTTCACACTAGTGCCCTTTCCGGCTGAGCACAGCCTGTAGAAAATTTTGCCGGCTGCTCTGGGTTGTTGATAAGAGTCTCCTGCGCTGCGTGGAGAACTGAACAGAGGTGCTTTCTTTCCACACAGGGATCTTGTGCGTGTGGACGCGGTACCCGTGTGTTCTGCTGGCTGTCTCGGTGGTGGTGTGGGGCAGCAATGTGTGCTGGGGAATGGATTGCAGCCTGACTCTCGGAACTCCTCCTGTGCCTGCCGGGATGAGCTCTGCTCCCCCTGCGGCACCGGCGCAGGAGGCATTTTCCTCTGCTGTTGGCAGTGATGGTGTCTGAGTCTGGCCTGCGGGACCTGCTTCGCCTTGGCTGCCTTTCGGTGCTTGCTTATGTTTATCTTGAAAACAGCATCATCCGTCCTGGAGCAGGTGAATGACGGGAGCGCTGACGCCGTTGCCCCATAGGGAGCTGCCTGGACTCAGAGATCCCAGCTCAGCAGCTCTGGAGTCCCCAACATAAGAATCATAGAATTACTTGGGTTGGAAGAGACCTTCAAGATCATCGAGTCCAACCATAAACCTCTGCCAAAACCACCCCTAACCCATGTCCCTCAGCACCACGTCTGCCCGGCTGGCAAATACCTCCAGGGACGGCGATTCCACCCCCTCCCTGGGCAGCCTCTTCCAATGCTTGACAACCCTTTCCGTAAAGAAGTTTTTCCTCATCTCCAACCTAAACCTCCCCTGGCACAACTTGAGGCCATTTCCTCTTGTCCTGTCGCTTGTTCCTTGGGAGAAGAGATTGACCCCCCCTGGCTGTAACCTCCTTTCAGGGAGTTGTAGAGAGAAGACGCAGGGCTGCTGGGCTGTGCGGGAGCCGTGGTGCCCGCTCTGCTCATGTTGTGTGCCTGTCACACGGGCTGGCAGGGTTGTGTCAGATGGGGGACCTCAGCCCCAGCTTGCTTGGGACGGGCTTTAAACCAAGGGCGGGCAAGGGATGGGGGCTGGGGTACCTCTGTCCTCCCTCTCATTCTACTGTGAGACTCTACAGATCCAGCTGCGCTGCCTTTGCCTTTCCCTCCATCTTTGTTGTTCTTCAGTTACTGGTTAGATGCATGTTTGAAAATAAAAATGCAGCTTGGAGGAAGACGGTTGTCCTCTCCCCGGGCTCTGACGTGGCTTCTGCTCTCTGGTTTAGACGCTGTGGTCTTGCCCAGGCCCCCTGTGTGCTTCCCAGGGCATGTTTGAGTGCTTCCTTTCATGAGAAGGTTTTGTTTGTCGTTGACATTTCTTGAACTTTCTGTTTGGCATCGCTCGCCCTTGTGTTGGCATCCCAGGCAGTAAGGAACCGAGCTGAGCACGGACTTGGAAGTGACCTTGGCAGCAGGGTTTGAGCTGGTGGGGCTGTGGCGGAGATCAGTTTTGGGGCTTCCGTTTGCAGACCAAAGGGCGAACGGCCAAATCTGCAAGCAGAACCTCAGCTTATGCTCCAGACTGCGCCTCAGGTAGCACCGAGGTGGCACCAGCCTGGAGGAGAACAGCTCATGGCACGATGCTGTGGCTGTGTGGTTCCATCCAATGCAAAAACGTGTCTCGGAACAGATGGCAAGAGTGTTTTGCCCAAGTGTTTGAAGGCAGGGGGGCGGGGGTGAGGTTAGGGTTTTTTCCTACCTTGCTTAAAACTGTGATTTAAAAACCTCGTCAGTGTTCGGAGTCTGCGGCAGCAGATACTTCTCCTTTGGTGGTGTTTTTCTGCCATCTGTTTACCACCTGGTACTCCTCCCAGTTCATCTCTCTGGGTCTCAACAGACAACCTCTGCCTGTTGTTACATTCCCATCCCTCCCTCGGAGAGCTGGCTCCACAGGGCTCCAGGCTGGATAATAGGCAATAGGAATGATTTCAGCTCCAGGCTGGATAGTAGGCAGTAGGAATGACTTATTAGAAATATATCGTTAGGAAAATGAGATTACTGAGGGGTCATTTTCAGACAGCCTGTTGAAGCCTGTATTTTATCTAGGTCCAAGCATTGCCTTTAAAACACTGGACATACTTGAAAACCTGGTCAGATGACCAGGCTTTTCAAATTTATGGAGTTCTGCCTCCTCACTGGAAAGGGGGACAGCTATACTTCCTGCTTAATGGTATTTAGTGTCCATGTAAAACTTTGGTAGGCATATTTATGTTGAAACTGGGGGGAAAGGAGGCAGTACAAAAGGCACAAATTAGAAAAAAGGTGAACGTCTCGAAGGTTTGAGGTTCTGCGCAAAATAGATGCGTGTGCTGTCAGGAGTGGGTGGCTGGAGTGTGGCATATCATGGAAAGCAGAGGATAATTCGTAGAGCCAGTGATGAGTATAATTTTGCATGCGGCATCTGGGATTGGCGATTACCGGGTCTGTCGGTGTTAACAGTATATTTCTGCTTTGTGGTCCGGGGAGGAAAGCAAGCGGCAGGTCTGTCTGTGCAGCCCCTCTCTGGACCACTGTCTGAATGCTGTGGCTCGTTCCTTCCAGAGGATGAGGTGATGGGCTTGTCTGTGGTTGTGGGATTTGAAAGAATATGATGCATTATTGTCTCTTCTGTTACGTTGTGGGGTTTTTTGGGGAAAGTTGCTACCTGACAGCACCTGTCACCCATAGGAGAAGATACACCGTATGCAGTCTGTCACGTCACACCGGTGGTATGACAGTCCAACATTAGCTCTGTGCCAGCGTGGTTTGAGCTGGAGCTGAAGGATCAGACAAGTGGGGGCTTGTTTTGTCCTGGAACAGCCCGTGTTCCAGGTTGTTCATTAGCTGCACTCATTAGTGCTGGTAAAGGGCTTGTATGGGGGGGTGAAGTTACAGAAACCATCCGCGTTTGGCTCTCGGTTGCCAGACCCTGGGCAGCGTGACTCGAGGTGGTTGATGGAAATAGCTTTGCGCCCCAGAAGGCCGTTGATATGTATTAATTGAGTAACAGAGTGGATCACGTTCAATCACCGAGCAGGAAGAAATGCTTTTTAAATGTTACTTGCCATTTTGTGGCCTCCGTGTGCTCCAGGAGTGCTTGCTGTGATTCCAGGTTATTTTTCTGCTGTGGGATCGTGAAGCAGTAAATGATATGATATCCCTTTTCTGTTACTGAGACAGCCAATAAACTTCCTAATCTCACTTGCTGCGCTGAAGAGCAGATTTACAGCTGTGTGGTGAGCATAAAACAAATGATCGGAGGATTCAAAGGCAGACTCCTGCAGCAGACAAGCATACGTGGTAGCAAAACTTGATTATTTTTTTTTGGTGTGTTTTGAAATTGACTGACGTGATTAATACAGCCTGATATATGCCAAGCTGTTCAGCATAAACGGAGATATATTTCCCCTTCCCCCATCTCCCCTTCTCATCTTTCATTTGTTTCTGAATGTCTTCTTACATAAAACAGTAACTGCAAAGAATTCACAGTAAAATATGCCTTCTGTAAAATACATTTTATTTTATGTGTTTCCCTGCACGTTCTCCTGATTGCAAACTTGGGCTTCACGTAGAATAAAGATCTTGGACCTGGGAAAAGTGACCGTGTCCACAGTCCAGTGGTGCCGTCCGTGGCCTCTGGACCATCCGCCTCCCTGGTTCCCACGTGGGGCAGGTGGGGAGGACACTGGGAGTTGGTCCATGGACGTGCCAGGCAGAGGTTTGTGCTGGCTCTGGTTTACGTGTCCATGGTTGATCCATCAGTCTGTTTCTGAAGTAAAAGGAAAAGAAAAAAAGATGCGTGTGAGCCTTGAACCGAGGCTGGAGTAAACCCTCTTCCTCCCCCGTTTAAGGACAGGTGACAATTCTCAAGGAGAGCTCGCCGAGCTCCCGACATGAACCCCAGTGCCGTACGTTCGCAGGTTTCCTCCAGCCTCTCAGAACTTACAGAGAGTTTTGTGAGCGTGATTTAATGGGACGTAGTCAAGCGTGATTTAATGGGACATAAAATGCCTCTTGCTCTGATATCCCATTGATCCAAATGAGAGACAAAACTGTAACGTATCTGTTTCTTTTTGCTATTGATTCACGATTTTTTACAATAAATCCTGCAGGCAGGTGCCGGCCTAGATTTAACTGGAGAGAGCAGGATTTAGTGGGGAAAATGTAATTGTGTGACCTGGGCTAATTAGTTTACAGGTGTTGGCAAGTAAGTGGTGTTCTGTGCTTTACCGTTCGAGTGTTTCTCATCTAGCAAAGAGGGGATTGTGAGGGATCAGCTGCAGCCTGGTTCAGTCTTCTCCAGTCAGAAGTATTTTTGGATGTGCCAGGTATTGCCCTTCTGTAAGCTGGCACGGTGCCTCTCTGGGGTGGCTCTGCCTTGGGTCCACGGTACCTGGGGAGGAAGATATTTCCGAGAGAGACGGCCTTTTGGTAATGATGGAGACCTGAAAGTGGGCAAATTTCAGTTTAAAATGAGGTGCTGGTCTTTGACCCTATGCGGCGTAACTAATCACTGAAAGCAACAGGAATGTATTGGGGTGGTTTCTCCATTGTATTTCATTTAAATGTAAAAGTTTTCAAATGTACGCAGCGTTCCCTTGGAAATCCAACTTAACTGGACTGTGGCTGGCTGGTGGGCAGACCAGATACGGTGTGAGCTAAGCGTTAGAAATAAAACCTGAGATTCTCCTCCTAGAAGATGTGAGGAGCTGTGAAGGTTTTCCAGCCTACGTAAGAAATGAATTTGCCTTGCAATTCAGGTTGGAGAAAAGCTTGGCAAAAATCTCAGAGTTTTATTCCAAGAGCTTCTTGTCTCCCGTGTGTTGCTTAGCCTCGAGCTCCCCTGAGAACCTTCTCGAATATCACATTTATCTCATTAATTGCTAATCCCTGAAGAGACCAGCCCGCGGTCTGAGCTGAGGACTACAGCTGCGCTCGAATCCAGTTCCGGCCCTGTGCGTCCCCTTCGGGATAATTAGTGAGACTCGAATCCTGAATTTAGAAGTATTTTGGCCTGGGATCTGAAGTCTGAAGGGTCTGTCTGGCAGGCAGGCAGGCAAATGCGTTCTCGCCCCGGGGCAGTAACTGTGGGCAGGGGGGAAGATGCGTCTCAGGTGGGGTTTGACAGCCCACGCCTTGCCTGGGACTCGTCCCCCAGCCCCTGGTTGTGGCTCCTGCTGGGACCCGGGGTTGGTGCTGGCTTTTCTGTGCCCTTTCTCTGGGTTGGCCTCAAAACACTGAAGGCAGCAGAAGTTTCACATCCTGTGTTTTTCCACCTGACGCTCTTACAAGAATTACGGAATCACTTGGGTTGGAAGAGACCTTCAAGATCATCGAGTCCAACCATAAACCTCTGCCAAAACCACCCCTAACCCATGTCCCTCAGCACCACGTCTGCCCGGCTTTTAAATACCTCCAGGGACGGCCATTCCACCACCTCCCTGGGCAGCCTCTTCCAATGCTTGAGAACCCTTTTGGTAAAGAAGTTTTTCCTCATCTCCAACCTAAACCTCCCCTGGCACAACTTGAGGCCATTTCCTCTTGTCCTGTCACTTGTTCCTTGGGAGAAGAGATTGACCCCCCCTGGCTGTAACCTCCTTTCAGGGAGTTGTAGAGAGAAAACGAAGCCCCCGGAGGGTTGGAAAAGGTGTTGTGCTTTGGGGTACGGGAGGGTGGAGGATGGAGCTCCGTGAGCTGGAGCCATGGAGAACGCGGCAGCCTGGCCTCCCCGCTCCTTCCAGGAGCCGGCAGGGTCCCGACCCGCTGCAAGACGGTAAATCCTCCCTGAGCTGGTGTCTCAAATGTTTCTACGATAAAACAGTTGAACCCCTCTGTACCTTCACCTGTAAATGGTTTGAATGGTAAGACTGAACCTTGATGTCCAGATCGGTCCCTTTTGTGTTTAAAATAAAGAAAGAAACCAAAGCCAAACCCCACTGCCTCCCATCTCACATCCTCATTATTCCTCCTCTTTCTAACAGGTTCTCCACCAGTCCTTCTGATTACGTTTGAGCACAAGCATTTTTTTTTAATACTTTTTTTGTTTTTCCCCTCCGTGGCCCCAGGAGAGCCCAGAAGAAGCATCAGGAATTTCCCTGCCACGTGTGTATAGATATTTGTTAACGTGTCACCTTGTCAATAAATAAAGCGCTGTGGTAGAGCCTCCTGGAGGGCTGAAGTCCGATAGCCCGTGGCTGCGGGCCGAGAGCATCGCTCAACCCAGCTCCTTTTTGCACCAGCAGCAGAAGAGAGCCTGCATGAGGGCTGACAAACTTAAGGTTAATTTGGTTTTAAATTGCTGCCTTCCCTGCTGGTGTGGTTGCAACCAAAGCCACCGGAGAGCACGGTGTTTATGCAAAGCCTTTGCCTCCCGCCGTCTGCCTTTGGAAAACTGCAGCGTCGTGTGTATGAACAATTCGGGTATTTGGCGTGTCTGCTCCTTCCCCGGACTTATCTCTTCCCCCCATATCTCTGTCGGCCTGTCCCCAGGCATCAGGAAGGAGAACCGTGATAAGAGCGGCGCGAGGTGAATGCGAATGAGCGGGAGATGAACCTCAAAGGGGCTGGGTTTGGATTTTCCTCCAGCCCTCTTTGATCACAAACTGAGCTCTTTATTCCCCCGAAGCCTGCCGCGGGGGAAGGCTGCCCAGAGGTGTGCCGTGATTAAAAGGAAATGCTCTTGCTCCCGTGACCACCTTCTCTTCAGCTTAGCGGGTATCGACGTATATCAAAAACAGGGTTTTAATTTTGGAGTCAGTTTAGTTTGACTTTTGTGGCAGGATTTCGGGGTCAGTTGTCACTTTACCCCATTGCGACTGTTCATTTTAAAGAGAGATCTTCAATTGTCACTTTACCCCATTGCTGTTCGTTCATTTTAAAGAGAGATCTTCAATTGTCACTTTACCCCATTGCGACTGTTTGTTCATTTTAAAGAGAGATCTTCACTTTGGAAGATCCTTTTCAGCGTTCGGTATGTTCCCTTTTGTCGAGAGCTTGGCTTGCTTTAGGGTAGGTAATAGTTAAGTCAAGAAACACAGCGTTGTTTTTCTCCAGCGTACTTGTTTAAAGAAGATTCATAAAGAACTGTGTTTCTGTGGAAATCTTTGTCTCCCAAGTCTCGTTTTGGCGTCTGAAGAATGCCTGCCGTTGCCTAAGGAACACCCAGTACAATTAAATACAGAGTCATTGTTGGGGAGTCAATGAGCTTGAAGCAACGCTGGGATGTCGCTCGTGCATTCAGTCTTTCTTTGCTTATCTGGGCAGGATTTACTCGGTAAACGCTCATTGTCATTCTGCTAACACTGCTAATGTTGCATGTCTAATCTGTCATGAATGCGGAGAGGGAGCGGGGAGACTCGTTTTCTTCTTCTTCCCTCGCACATATTTCTCGTAGCGCGGAAAAGCTGGAGAGTTTGATTAAATTGTTTGAAGTAGTTAAAGATTGCCTGTTTGCTTTCTGCAACTACTTTTATTAAGATGAGGTTTCTGGGTAGGATAAAGTGCGGCATTAAGACAACATCTGTAGCTCTTTGGGAAGGATGTGTGCTCCTTGGAGAGACCTTCCACTTCGAGCTACCCTAGTTCTGCTCCATGTGTGTCCTCTGTCCTGAGGTCAATGTGATGGGAACCGTGTTGCTTTGCCAGGGACGGAGCTGGCTGGTGGGTGACCTGGAACCTCCTTCCACCTACCTCTCTTTGCTGTCACGCACAGAAACGTGTCTAAGTAGATGCCCCACCACAAGACCAGCTCGTTAGAATCATGGAATCACCCAGGTTGGAAGAAACTTTTAAGATCATCGAGTCCAACCGTAAACCTAACACTGCCAAACCCACCACTAAACCGTGTCCCTCAAGTTCAGCAATTACTCCTGAAGCCCAGAGAGATGATTGCGAATTTTTGGTTTTAACCTATCCTGGCTGCATGGTACAAAGACACCAGGTTGTGGCAGTGCTCTGCTGGGGTACTTCAGAGGTGGGAACGTATTCAGCAGGATCTGCAGAGAGAGCTAAAACATTTATTAAGACTATTTAACCAAGGGTCGTTTCATATTCATTTCATTCCAAAGCAAATGGGAAGAAAATTCACAAGTGCCATTTAAGAACAAAGCTCATTTCTGAGCACCTATTAATCTTAAAACAGAATAGGAATGTGGAGTTTCACTTTAAACGGTAAAGCCATTTTCTCTCTTCTAGAGGCTGTTTCCTGTTACGTGCCTGCAGACAGGCGAACACAACCTTGAAGTGGAGTCTGGATTTGTGCCCTCTGAGCCCGCCGGATGCTCTCCGTCGCTGCTCTCTCTCCCCAGGCAGCGCTGCTGAGATTACGCCGGGGCCGCTGTCAGCGGCGGCCGCGCAAAGCTGCGGGATGTCACCCGTCCTCTTGCCCTGTGTATTACACGTGTGCCCGGCTTGCAGCGCTGCGCTCTGTGCTCTGCTAACCCCGTCTCTCCTCTCTCTCTCTCTGCCCTTCGTGCTGCAGGTGCAAAGAGCTGAAATACGGCAAGGACCTACCCCAGATCTCCATCATCTTCATCTTCGTGAACGAAGCGCTCTCCGTTATCCTGCGGTCGGTGCACAGCGCTGTGAATCATACGCCGGCTCACCTCCTGAAGGAGATCATCCTCGTGGACGACAACAGCGATGAAGGTCAGCAGCACTGGGATCTTGGAGCTCCGACGTGTTGGGAGGGAGTTTAATTTCCTAAAATCCCGCTGAGGAGTGGCACTTCTTTGGGAGCAGTGGCACTGCTGGGAGGCACGCGGTAGGAGGTGGCAGGTTTGCTGGCTGGCACAAGAGTTTTCTCATGTTTCCATAGCAAACAAGAAACAGGATCACACCAAAGTTAAAATCTGAGATAATTATTGATTGAAAGTGTAGCTGAAAGCTAGAAGGCTGAAGGAAAGTGGAGAGCAATCCTAACTTCCTCTTCGCAGTAGCATCCATGAGTTTGGTTTCAGCTGTATCCTTGTCTCTAATAAAAACCACGTTGATTGTTACCGAAATGCACCTCTAAGTATTTACCACGAAGCTGAGGGATGAGACCCTGGAGCCTAGTGAGCTATTCCCCTTGCAGCAGTCTTTAATGAGACGTTTTCTCCGTGTGTGCCTCAGTTTCCCTATCTGTAAAATAAAGTCCAAGACTATAAATGGTTTAGAAACCCTCCTTTGTCTCATATTCCGGTTTTGATGTGAGAAGGGTAAGCGAAGAGGAACAAGAGGAGACAAACACGTGTAACCTGCTCAGATCAGGCTGTGACAAAACGTGAAGGGGGAGGTTAGGTTTTCCACAGTGCACACGTGTGTCGCTTGGTTCACACACTGTTGCTGTACCTTCCCTTCTGGCTTTTGGTAACACAGAGCTGCAGGAGGTGGTTTCACGTGGAAGTGAATATACAGTTGGATAATGCCATTAGGGCAGTTAAAATCTTCATGAAGAACAGCAAACGGATAGGTTACTTTGCTGCTGTCTTTATTTGTACTGCATGCTTTTAATACTATTTAAAAAAAAATAAATCACAGACGTGTGCTGTGGATGCTGTGATCGGAAGGAGAGATCGGGGAGGGTACGGGACGTGGAGAGCTTGTTTCCAGAGGGAGCCTGAGAGGTTGCTTGTCTGTCTGCAGTGAGCCGAGATAGCATACAGCAAGCTATTCAAGCCTATAAAAATAGGCACTCAAATGCCACAGTAATGAGCACCATAGAAAGCTGATGAATTATAATTACCAGTAAAAGAAACAGGAGGGCAGCTCCTCAGCTGATGGAAATCAGAGCAGCTCGAGTGCAGAAGCTAGGATGCTGCGCACCAGTGGCACCATGGGATTTCAGAGCTGGAACTGCTTGGCTGGTGAAGAGAGAGTGCAGGTGATCTGTCGCTGCGGTAGTTTGCCTTGCCCAGTATTTAGAGGGTTCGAAAAACCCTCTGAGTATTTCGGATGAGACGCTGCCTCTCCAAATTTTATGATATCAATGGGGTGAAGAGAAGAACAGTCTTTTAAAAGAGAGCTTGTTGGTAATAATTACTGAGCTTCTCTAGCCACTGCCATGCACAAAGAAATATGTTTCTGAGTGGCCTCCACCCATCACTCGGTATGCAGCGCCGAGGCTGATATTGAGCCGAGTCCTCTGGAGACACTGTTGAAAGGCAGAGGACAATGCAATGAATCCTCTCAAAAAGCAACCCACCCCACCCCCAGGAAGCTGAGGCTGCAGCTGGCGGCGAGGATGCAGACTGCAGTCTCTCTGTCCGCCGCTGGGACTGCCAGGCACTGTCCTCCCTGCTTGCTGCGAGGGCTGGGCCAGTGCTGGTGGGGTCTGGGTGGTGGCAGGGTGTTGACAGGGCAGCAAGGTGGGTGGCCGAGCTTGTAGCGTGCTCAAGCGCTTCCAGCTGTGGGTTTTCCTCCTCCTGTCTGTTTTTGCAGGCGTACCGAGCTGTATGGGTTGCGTTGGAGTGCTTTACGGCATCCACTGAGCCGGGGAGGTGACCCAAATTGAGAGCCAAATTCCTGCGTCATGTGCAGGAGATGAGAAAATCCCAACCTTCTCGCGCGCCCAGGCGACGTGCGCTCTGCATCCCACCAAGAGGATGCCCTGATTGCGCGGGGATCGGGAGCATCCAGGGTCCCTCCTGATGGGCCGGCGTTGTGCTGAGGGTTGTACAACACCTGAACACCAAGGTGGTTCTGTCCTCGGACACCTGGCGATGGAAGTGTACGAGGAGAGGTGTACACCCCGTGTAGGGAAAGTGTAGGGAACGAGGCGATGCTATTAGCTGGTAGGGTTAGTTAGTAACGTCAGTACTATGCCGTTGAGTCTTTGTAGGCATCGTGACAAATGAGATTTTTAAGGAGGGATTTGAAGGAAGATAATGAGGTAACTTGGCAGATGTTTATGGAGAGCTCCTCCCAAGCGTGTAATAATCTTGTTTTCTCATGTAAAAGAAATGATACAAACCAGAACGTATCTCTGGGACCCGTGCGTTCACTCTGTGCATCATCAAGGAGCTTCAATGACAGCACAGAATTATTAATGGCAATAACATTGTCATATAGTCCCCACTAATGGTAGGAAATAATTGTGAGCAGCAATAGCAACATCATATAGTCAATGCTTTGAATATTACAAACAAAGTCATTGTAAGACATAGATTTGGCTTCTACAGGAAACTAATTACAGGAAAATAGTTTCTCGTGAGCTCTAAGGTTTAGAGATGAATCCTGGCGGATGAAGCGCTGGTGTGGAGCAGAGGATGGGGTTGCGTGGGTACGACTTTGGCTGTGGTCGAATAAGAGCAGAAATGACTTCAGCATCTTTGCGAGCAGCCGCGTGTGTCTGAGGGACAGTTTCTCTGGGCGCCGTAGCCTGGGCAAAGCCTCTGGGGGCTCCATTTTATGCAGCTGCCGGAAGGTTGAATTCCAGAGAGCAGTGGCTCAAAACCAGCAGCTGTGTTGTGTCCTGGTGGGTTCCCAGAAGCAGCTTCCCGGGAATTGCTGAAGGCTGCTGAAGATCCAGGGCCGGGGGCTGCACGCTAGGCTGTTTGCATGGAGGTTTTGACAGGGAGCGCTTTACCCAGATCTGAAGAGGAAGCGCAGCTTGTCTGCGTCACTGAAGAACAAAGCGTCTTCCCAAACCAGATATTAAAAGACCCCCTGGGATTTTCAAATCAACTTCAAGTTTTAAAATTAGTCCCAGGGATAGAGGTAAGAACTGCACACCCTGCACACCCCGGCTCTTACGTGCCCTTCAGGTAGAGCACTAACTGCTTACGCAGAAGCGATCAAAACCTTTTCGTGTCTCCTAGCTTTCAGACTGGAACAAAGTGCTTTTGAAGACTCATTAGATGCTTCTTGCTCTTAGCTTTGTTGTAACGTGGTACAGATAACAACGCTGCACGACATGAAAAGTCTGCAATGAGATGCCCGGGGAGGTGGTGGAATGGCCGTCCCTGGAGGTATTTGCCAGCCGGGCAGACGTGGTGCTGAGGGACATGGGTTAGGGGGGGTTTTGGCATAGGTTTATGGTTGGACTTCATGATCTTGAAGGTCTCTTCCAACCCACGTGATTCTATGAAAAGTTAACAAACATGGTCATTCTGATTCTTTATATCTAAGCTGTAAATAGGTAAAAGATACCAATGTATTGGAAGGGGGGGGGCGGAAATCCTTTCTTGACGGAAAAAGCTTGGTGAGCTTGAACCCCCTTCTCCCTTGAGCTGCGCATTATACTTTGTAAAGACGGTTTTTTTTGGCGGCTGCTTTTGTTTGTGTGTGTTGCAGGGGTGTAATTACAAAGCGAGTGCGCAGGTTGTGTTTCTGAGCGATAACGTGTTTCCTGGGTTGTTGGAGGGATGCAGCAACGTGCCCCTGAGATGTTCCGTTATCTTGTGGCTGCACACTTTGTCCGAGTCTGTCGCTTAATCATCACCTGCTTTTTCTTTTTGCTGTCTGTCTCGTAGTGTTTTTAATCTGGGATAATATCTCTTTGAAAAGCCAACCTCGAGGTATAAAAGGAAACCTTTGGATAAAAGCGTGCTTCAAGGAGCTGGCTACACTCGGAGAGACATGCTACGGGTTGTAATTTACCTCGGCGCAACGTATTAGCTGTGACTTGATAGATCGCTTTCTTGTTTTGCAGCTCGTTTCAACAGCAACGACAGCGGTTTGTGTGCGCTCTCCCGGGAGCTGCCTTGCTCGTGTTTTGTGTGTTTGTGTTCCCAGGAAGGGTTGAACGGCGTTGCAA
The DNA here is from genome assembly GCA_013398295.1 of Chionis minor. Classification (NCBI taxonomy): domain Eukaryota; kingdom Metazoa; phylum Chordata; class Aves; order Charadriiformes; family Chionidae; genus Chionis; species Chionis minor. The sequence continues at coordinate 37,770 of VZSF01001773.1, forward strand.
GGAGCTGAGTCATACCTCGGCTCTTCCTAGGCGCTGCTCCAACCCGAGCGCGTAATTATTCCAACGGCTCCAGCTAGAGATGGGTTGCTTAATTGTGGCTGACCTGGTGCTGTCCCGCTGGTGTCCACGTCCCAGGCTGCCGGGCCCTGCCGACGTGTGGAGGGGAGCAGTGAAACCTCCTTGGTTGGTCTCCAGTTTGGCTTCTGCGGAACCAAATGAGCCGGAGGCTTGGAGCCTAGCGCGCCTGGTGGGACCGGCTTTGCCGCTAACCCTGCGTGAGGATCGATTCCTGCACCTGCTCCCCTTTTTGCAGTTTCCTCTCTGATATTTGCAGGCAAAAAGCTTCAGAGACTCACCTGGCCCTGAGTCTCGCCGTAAAGATTCTCGTATTCATTTATTGCCCGTTGAAGGAGTTTCTTTTGTGAGTTCACGCTGCAGAAATCCCGCACGCGGTGGGTGGCTTTGGGGTTTCAGGCAGGCAAGAGCGTGGGATACGGGAGGGTTGGTGTCTCCCGTGGCGCCGGAGCGCTCCCAGCCCCGTGTCCTTCGGGGTTTCTGATAACAGCCTTGGGCTCTGTAGACTTTTCCCACCCAGCTCAGCCTGGCAAACACAGCGCTGTTTTCTTTAGGGGTGTAGAGGAGGTGCGGGCTGCTCCCTAGGACCGCCTGGGCAGTGCTGCATAATGAACTTTCTGCTCTTGATAGTTCCTTGAGCTCCTCTGGTGCCGTTGGTCTTCGCTCCTCTCTCTGGGTGGCAACAGGCTTGTTCCCACCTTCAGTTCTGGGGACTTCCACAGGTTTTGGGGAGGTTTGGGCAGGATTTGCGGTGCGGAGCGCAGAGCAGCGGGTGTTCCTGCAGTTGCTTCTGGGTTAATGTCCGTGACGTGGTTCCTTCCAGTGGCATCAGGTGGTTCAATTTCTCTGGCAGGCCTATTTCCCAGGAAGCTCATGGAGGTGACAAAATACTTTGCAATAGGTAACATAAGTCATTGCAGCTGGCAGATGGGTTTTTTAATAGAGCAACAGGTCTGTTGGATTCTAGTTCCTTGGACTTGCCCTTCAGTGAAGATTGATACGGACAGATGGAGAACAAAAGGCAGGATTGAAATTGAACCTGCTGGCATTTTCAGTAGAATTTCTCTCTGCAAATCTTCCCTGGAAGCAGGTTGTGCGATGGCAAAGACCAAACATTCGCAAATACGGATTGCATCCTTAATAAACATGCCTGAAGAGGGGGGTGGGGGTGCTCTGCAGGACGGTCCAGGGTGGGCTTCCCCCAAGGATGCCCGAGTGGCAGGGGGGAAGAGTGCCATAGGACGCGGAAGAGAAAGGGGTCTCCAGATTCCACTGCTTAGTTTGGATCTCATTGTGTAGCCCATGCAAGTCCACCCACTGGGATACCTCACGAGTGCACGGCCTAAATACGTGGTCCTTTGATTGGGAAAGGATGACAGTGAGCTGGGGAGCCACTGCTCCGCTCCCGTCTCGCCTTCTGATTTTCTTCCTCGTTCCTTTGCATCCAGAGTTTCAGGTTATGAACACTGGGCTGATTATCACGCTAAAATCATCATCGGCTCACTATCTAGTGGATATTCTCATTTCCAGCAATGAGCTGAAGGGGCGAAAGCAGCGCCGTGGCCCTGCGCGAGGCAGAGGTGGGGAGAGAGGCAGCAAGTTGAGATCTAAGCTGCGAGGTGCTTTCTCTCCTGCTGTAGTTTGCGTGAAGTCCTGGAAACAGCAGATCCAAAGCCCAGGTTGCCAGTTTGTGTGAAAGCTGCCTCCCTTCCGCGAAGGTATCTGCTGTCCTCCGTTATTAATTGTGCTGTACTACTGCAGACCTCCCAGCCTTCCCGTTACAGCTCTGGGACGTGCTGCAAAGATAGAACAGTTGGGGATGAAACGTTTCTTAAGTTAATATGACAGACGAAAAGCTTTGCTGCTACTGACCTTAAAGCAGCAGCTCTGTGAGTCCTCAGCCTGCGGCCGCACATTCTGACAAGGCGCCTCAGAGCCACCGCCAGGTGTTTTCCTGTTACACTGATGGCACTTGGTGAAGCCACTGCGGAGCAAAGGGAAAATGCAGGCTAAAATTCATAGAATCATAGAATGGTTAGAGTTGGAAGGGACCTTAAAGATGATCAAGTTCCAACCCCCCTGCCCTGGGCAGGGACACCTCTCACTAGAGCAGGTTGCTCAAAGCCCCATCCAGCCTGGCCTTAAACACCTCCAGGGATGGGGCCTCCACAACTTCTCTGGGCAACCTGTTCCAGCGCCTCACCACCCTCACAGTAAAGAACTTCTTCCTAATATCTCATCTAAATCTCCCCTCTTCCAATTTAAAACCATTACCCCTTGTCCTATCACTAGACTTCCTGACAAAGAGTCCCTCTCCAGCTCTCCTGTAGGCTCCCTTCAGGTACTGAAAGGCTGCTCTCAGGTCTCCCCGGAGCCTTCTCTTCTCCAGGCTGAACAGCCCCAGCTCTCTCAGCCTGTCCTCACAGGAGAGGTGCTACCTCCCTCTAACCATCTTAGTGGCCCTTCGCTGGACCTGTTCCAACAGTTCCATGTCCTTTCTGTGTTGAGGACTCCAGAGCTGGAGACAGTACTCCAGGTGGGGTCTCACAAGCGCAGAGTAGAGGGGGAGAATCACCTCCCGTGCCCTGCTGGTCACGCTTCTTTTGATGCAACCCAGGATACGGTTGGCTTTCTGGGCTGCCAGCGCGCACTGCCGGCTCATGTTGAGCTTCTCATCCGTGAGCACTCCCAAGTCCTTCTCCTCAGGGCTGCTCTCCAGCCATTCTCTGCCCAGCCTGTATTTATGCCTGGGATTGCCACGTCCCAGGTGTAGGACTCTGAGGAATTAGGAATGACTTCAAATTAGGAATTACTAGGACATTCCTTCAAATTATTGTTAAATTGAATATGTTATTATAAATTGAAATTGAAGAACATTCCTTCAAATTATTATTAAAATTGAGCATCCTTCAAATTAAGAATGACTTCAAAGGACTTGGATTAAGATTAGATTTGCAAGCGAGTTAGGATTTCCAGCCCGCTGGAGTTCACGTGGAGGGAGCTGAGTGCGCGTCTGGTCCCGCAGGATCAGCACTGGCGGGACGGGGGGAGCCCTGACTGTGCCAACGCTGGAATTTCCACTGGCCGCGTCAGTCCTGCTCGCTGGCGAGGGAGACCTGGGCCAAGGCTCGCTTGATCCTTGAGTGGGAGTTTTGCAGAGCGTTCCTGGAGACTGGCATTTCATTTCTGTGACCTAATCATGGGTTTTCCGCACCTTCGCTTCTGGCTGCGCTGAGAAAAGAAATACAAAGCCCACCCCATCCCAGTTCCCGCTGGCTGGATGCCCAGTTGAGTACCGAGTGTGTGTCTCCTGATGCCAAACCAGCGCTCGGCAGCCGCTGTGCGCCGTGCCCTCCTCCTGCAGAGCTGCAAACCAGCTCGGAAGGGCGAGAGACCGACAAAGGCGAGCGTGGATGTGCAGCCATCCTCTCCGTTAGGGCTTACACAGGCACGTAAAAGTGAATTCTCACCCAAAAGGTGCTGTGGGCTGAGCTGGGCTGGAAGGAAAGGCAGGGAGCAAAGCCTGGAAACCCGTGCAAGGTTGTACAGGAAGCCCTTAGTGGAGGGAGGGTCTGGAACCACATTTCCCACATCTCGTTAATGGTTTTGTCTCTCTTGAGTGTTTCTCCGCTTGGGTGGTGCCTGTTCCGGATGCTTGTAGCATCCATTGCGGGCAGGAGAGGGGCACGCTGGCCTCTGCTAACAACCAGGGTGGTGGGTTAGAATGATGAGTGCTGTGTTCAGTTTTGGGCACCACAGTGTAGGAGGGACATTGAGGTGCTGGAGCGTGTCCAGAGAAGGGCAGCGGAGCTGGTGAGGGGTCTGGAGAACAAGTCTCCTGAGGAGCGGCTGAGGGAGTTGGGATTGTACAGCCTGGAGAAGAGAAGGTTGAGGGGAGACCTTCTCGCTCTCTACAACTCCCTGAAAGGAGGTTACAGCCAGGTGGGGTCAGTCTCTTCTCCCAAGGAACAAGTGACAGGACAAGAGGAAATGGCCTCAAGTTGTGCCAGGGGAGGTTTAGGTTGGAGATGAGGAAAAACTTCTTTACGGAAAGGGTTGTCAAGCATTGGAACAGGCTGCCCAGGGAGGTGGTGGAATGGCCGTCCCTGGAGGTAGTTGCCAGCCGGGCAGACGTGGTGCTGAGGGACATGGGTTAGGGGTGGTTTTGGCATAGGTTTATGGTTGGACTCGATGATCTTGAAAGTCTCTTCCAACCCAAGTGATTCTATGATTCTATGATGCTCATCATAAGCACCTTCTCCACCGGCTCTCCATGGTCACCGAGCGCTGTTTGGAGGTGTACAGGTGTGCTGTACTGGCCCTCGCTCTCTCAGCAGGTCGGTTCTTCACATGTTGGCATCCAGCATCCTTTGAGAAAGGAGAAGGATGTGGCTGTGGCTCCCCAGGGAGTTTCTGACAAGCTGCGTGACACACAGGCTGGTGGGCGTGGGAATCTCTCAGGCTTCACCCTTCAGTGCCTTTGAGACACGACGTTATAATTCTTTCCTGTTCTGCTACAGCTACACTCTCCTTCGAGCTGCTCAAGCAATTCCCGTGAAGATTTTTCTTGTTTTCCTTCAAGTGAGATTAAAACCCCAATTTGAAAAGTTGTTTTAATTGTTGAGTCTAGCCTGTAATGCAGTGGTCTGCAGCATTAATGACTTATTTCCTGACCAAACCGCGTGAGATGCCAGTGCTGTGCTTGTGGGGTTTCATCCGTTAAAAAAATGCGTGTGTCTGTCTCCTTAAAACCATTCGGGAGAGTTGTTGTCTCTCTAAAATACTGGTTTTTCTCTGAGTGGTTCAGCATGAAATGGAAGTTGCTGAGTTATGTATGTATGTGATCCAGATGCTTTGAATTGAGGAAGGGGCTCATTTGCTTTATTCTTTTTATTCCCACTTCAGCATAAAAGAGAAATGAGACTTTTGGGAAATTGGTATGTGAGGGGAACTGTCCCAGAAAAGCAGGCTGAAGAAAGCACTTTTTATGTGCTTGGAAGAAGGCGTGGAAGGGAAGGGAACAGATAATCCTTTTTTCTTTGATTTTTCGGGCTAAGACCTGCAGATGGGATGTACTCTCTGTTGCCATGTTTCCTTCATGTAGGCACCCCCATGTGCTCGTATGTCTTGAGTATTTTACCATGTGGATTATATTAACGGTGATTTTTTTCTCTCTTTTTTTTTTTTTTATTTTTTCCCCCTGAAGAGAGAGCACGTGTGAAGGGTAGTAGACTATAATTTGCGGTCACGGATAGATCTTAATTTTCTGCTGTCTTGGAGCCTCATAGGGTTAAATGACATTCTGGGGAGTTGCTTTCGGCCCTGTTGGTGCACAGTGGTATTGCTTAGCTTTGGCAGAGTACTTCTCAGCGGTGGATCTGTGTGCATTTAGCTGATGCACCAAGAAGTAAAAGGACCAAGGCTTCTGGCAGAGTGCTACCACTTTTCCAAATTGTTTAAAAACCATACTAGTACTTACCCCTTATTGTAACCTTTCATAGGCTTCCACGTCCAAAGTCCTGCCTGTCTTTCATACTCAATGCTTGTAACTATCAAAAAATGCAATGCTGGTAATGACTGCGGGCTGACAGATCCATTAGGTTCTCAGCTGTAGCATATATACGAGCTTAGACAACATAATTAAATGATCTGTAGCTTCCAGTGAACAGAAGATACGTGGTATGAGCATCTCCTGAAAGAAGCCCAAGATCTCTTTCATCCTATCATAAAAGCAGGGGGAATTTCAATTTTTCTAGTGGCAAAGCTTGGAAAACATGCAGCGAATGCCATGACTGTTGTAGTGAAGCTGAATAAAAAGGATAGTGAAGCTCGTACACAGCTTCATGTGGTTTAAGTTACTTCAGGTGGGTTTTGCAGCGTTTCTAGCAATGTATTCAGGTAAAATCCCCATGAGAAATTCAGAGCCACCAGTGTTCGGCATCCACAGGTGACGTCTTTCTGTTCTTGTTTCTCAGTGGGGCGATACCCAGGTACTGCAAGGCAATCTAGCTGGCCTCTTGCTGCCCGTTGCCTCTGAAGATGGCTTTTGGGCTCCTCAGTTGTCCAACAGCAATGTTTTTGGCAACCTTGAACTTCTTTTGTAAGGGTTGTGGTCAGTAGGCCATCAGGTGGTCTTTTGCAAATCGGCATTGATTGACACTAAACGATCATAGAATCACAGAATCACTTGGGTTGGAAGAGACCTTCAAGATCATCGAGTCCAACCATAACCTACACTACCAAAACCACCCCTAACCCATGTCCCTCAGCACCACGTCCGCCCGTCTTTTAAATACCTCCAGGGACGGTGATTCCACCACCTCCCTGGGCAGCCTGTTCGATGATATTCCTCCCACCGCTTTTCAGAGAGATGTGGTTCCAGTAAGTTATGCTCGTATCCATCGATAAAATGGGTTAATTTTAGGTGAAAACTGTTGCACCTCTTGAGTGGGTTCTCTTCCCTTCTTCTCTAGAGGAACTGAAGGCGCCGCTCGAAGAATACGTCAATAAACGATACCCGGGGCTGGTGAAGGTGGTGCGCAACCAGAAGAGGGAAGGCCTTATCCGAGCTCGTATTGAGGGCTGGAAAGCTGCCACTGGCCAGATCACGGGATTTTTTGACGCCCACGTGGAGTTCACAGCTGGCTGGTAGGTGCTCAACCAGGTCTCAGCGTGTGCGTTTGTGCGGGATGCGTTAAACAAGGGACTGTCCGTCATTTTGTAAGGATGTGTTTGCCAACGAGTCCGCTGGTTTATTAATATTATTATTTATATATATAATTGTTATTAATACAACAAGAGGATACAAGGAAAATCTGTCCTTGCTCTTCTTTTCCGTAATCATTTTCTATTCCCTCCTTTTATGTGTGCGCATCCCCCCACCCTCCATTTATATTTTTCGGGTTCATTTCCCATTCCCTTAGCCCTAAGTAAATTTCTGTAAGTTTTAAAAAGCCCAGGCAGCAGGGGATTGAAAGAGAAAGTGTTTCCTGCTTGCTTGCCCTTTGCAGCTGGATCCCACTGGGGAAGGCTTAGATGTTGTAGATTGATTTGTTTCTTCTGCAGCTGGGAATAAGTGCAGAGCTACAGAAGAAGCAAAAGGTGTTTCATAAGGATTTTTTTTTCAGAGAAATTCAAAATATTTGAGTTCAAGTGGCTTAAAGCTTGAGTCTAGATCATGAGAGCAGCCTGAGAGGGGCTTTTGATTTAATTTTTTTTCCGTCTAACCAAGTGTAAACTGTAAATGGTTCACGTTTAGAAAAGCGGAGGTAGAAGACACTAACTTGTGTCTAATTTGCACAGAGTAACATCCACAAGAAAAACACTTTAGCAGCTGCAGGCGGAGAGTTCTGCACGGTTACTGAAGTCTTTGTGACAACACCACAGCTGAAGGGTGCATTTAGGAGCCATTTTTGTGTTGATACCTGAATCCTCAACTAAACATTCCCTCTCTTTGGGTCGTTAAGTCCTCACATCTGATTTCATTCATATACAGAGGAAGCTGCCATTTACTGAGCTCTTGAAACATCTTTTCTAGGGACAGAGAGTGAGCTTTTCTGCAGCGTGGGCTTGGCTCACTCTCGTGTTCTGTACCCGCTGCTGTCACTGGAGGCACCGAGGGGGCAGGTTGTTCCTTGTGTTGGTGACTCTTGGGCTGCGGAGGTGAGGCTGCGCGCACCCCTTCTCTGGGCACGTTTGAATGCCCCAGAACTGAATTTGGTAGCTATGGAGACCACATACGTTTCCTCAGACCGTGTTCCAAGTTAAGAAAGACCCTTCAGATAGTCCCACCTTCAAGAATTTACCCTGTTCTACCCAGGGATGTGCTTTTTTGGATTTGGGGGAAGTCTGGACTAGTTAAGCATGGTTTAAACAAACACGTCCTTCATGGCCTTGCTTTACAGAAGGGAAGTTACCGAGCCTGCCTTCCCAGCCCGTGGATCGTGTTTCCAAGCGGGATATCTACCCCGTGCATGACAGCACGGGAATCTGCGTGCGGTTACCCTGCGGATGCACATCAGGGCTTTACCCGGGGTAACTGCCCAGGGGAACACAAGTAGAGGAGAGCAGCTGTGTTGCAGCAAACCGAGGGCCTGTTTAGCCTCCTGTTGCGCCACTAAGCATAGCTGGAAGCCTGGGAAAGCCTATATGGATACTGCTAGCACGTAGAATATTCCTTCAGGGTACGCTACCGGAGTCTGGTGACTCGCAGGTGCAAAGCAGACACAGCTTCTATGTGTTCAGCAGCGCTCGCGGCGTTTCTCTTGAGTCTTTACCGGTTGCCTGTCGAGCCTGTGTAAACTTCCAGCGTTCACAGCATCCTTGGGCCAGGTGCTCCACAGCTTAACTACCCCCTGTGACAAGAGCTAACTCCTCTTTCTCTGTCTCGGGGCTGGTTCTTTTGACGGTCCGTAGCTCTTGTATGGAAAGAGTCTCCAGGTGGTCGTGGAGCACCTTTTTGGAGTCTCCCCTTGCTTGCGCGGTCAGCCCGTGCTGCAAAACTGGCCCCTGGTTAATGGATTGTCTGATTTCCGTGTTCCCTTAATAAAGATGGATATTCTGAAAATTAGAAAGTTCACAATATGGAATTATTATTTAATAACGCTTTTTTTAAACCAGCACACCGGAGAAAACATGGTGTGCTAGCTCTGCGGGAAAAGATAAGGTCCAGTTTCAGAGGCTTTAAGTTGTTTTCCCAGCTTAACGCCGAAGTTTGTGAAAATAGTCCTTTCCTTGTGCCGGTGGCTTCCGCTGGTCCGTGACTCGGTGCAGGCAGTTGTGGAGGAAAGTGCTGCGACTCCCCAGACCCCCAGGGCTTGCGGCTACCTGAGCTCCCTACGTGGCAGCTGCCCGCCGTGCTCCCGTGGCGGCTCCGCGCAAGGGATGCCTCCGGGTGGGAAAATCCCATCAAGCAGAAGCGCCCAAGCCTCTTGCAGCGTTTCCCTTGTGGCTGACAAAGCTTGGCAAGCCGTTCGGAAGTGACCTTTTGAACTTGGCAGTGTGGATGCTTTGCCTCTCTCGGCGATTTCTGTGCTGATAAAAGCACGGGCGAGCGGCAGGGCGAGATGGAGGCCGGTGCGCTGCAGCCTGGGGTCGCTCGCTGGCTCTGCCAGGAGCCTCGTGACCCTCCCTGGGCTCCTCGGGCTGCGTTTTGCCACGTCACTCCGAAGACATGATGCCACTTTGAATGGCAGCAGCGAGGAGTCCGCGTTATTCCACGTTATTGCCTTCTGGTTACTGAATGGTGGCGAGAATGCCCGTTTTCTTGCCCTTATTTAAGTGCACAAGCTGTACGAAAGCTACAGGGTCCATCTGCAAATTATGGGAGAAACTAACACTCTTTATTTCTTGCCCTTTTTTTTGTTAATCACTCAGGGCTGAGCCGGTACTTTCACGGATTCAGGAAAATCGAAGACGGGTCATTCTTCCCTCCATAGACAACATCAAGCAGGACAACTTTGAGGTGCAGCGTTACGAGAACTCTGCCCACGGGTACAGCTGGGAGCTGTGGTGCATGTACATCAGCCCCCCCAAGGACTGGTGGGACGCCGGGGACCCCTCCCTGCCCATCAGGTAGGTTGCGGGGCCCAGAGCCTCTCGCCAGTGAGGTAAAATGAGCCAAAACGCAGAAAGATAAAGCGAGGAAGCCAAGTTCAAGGGGTCGGATATGGAATCCCAACACGAGCTACCTCGCAACACAGCCCTGGGGGGGTTTTGCTCGGGCGAAGGGATTTGGAAAGGGGTATTATTTGGTAACAAGAGGCAAAACCACCGGGGAAGTGTAGATCTGTGTAGATTTGGACAGTCTTATGTTTAACTGCACAGGACGGAGTTGCTTTACCTTAATTACAGCGTAAAGCTTTTGCAAGTCGTAAGAAATGAGGTGATTATTCCTGCGTAATGAACTGAGCGTGAAGTCGTGAAATACAGCCCTGTGCTTTCTTGAATAAAAAGCGTGTCTCCTCCCAGGGCAAACTTTGTGAAAACGTATCTCAGGTTGTTGGAACCCTTCAGCTCCAGGGGGGCAGCTCGGGAACGTTGCCCCAACCCTTCCAGACCTGAGGTGTGGGACGAGCCTGTTGGGACAAAACAGAAGTGGGAGGGAGGGATGGCTCGGTGCCGGGGGGAGGCTGGGGCTGCTCTGTCTGCAGAGGTCAACGGTTGCCTCTCGACAGCCCCTGAGTACCAGGAGTGATGCTGTGGTCAGGAGTGGTTTTCTGGCCGGGTCCATAGGATGTGTTGCTCCTAACTTGGTTGGTGTGGAGAAGGCTTGTCCTCAGGCATGTAACAGATGCGTATGTGCAAATGCAGGCCTGATCTGAATCCTGAACCAAAATATTTGGGCTTCGGTCGGTGATACAACCCCTAGAAGCTGAAATTAGGTCTATTCCCATTTACGCAGAGACCTTTTTGATTCCTTTGGGCTCTCTTGTTCCAGACAGCCTATTCAGCTCTCAGTGAAGGAATGGATGGTTTATTCCGGACAGGTATTGAGTCTTTGAGGAACAGAAGGTTGTTTTAACCAAGTGCAAGCTGCTGGGCTTCTTGAAGGAGGGGCTGAATGGCTGGGGTATAGAGAAGGTGGAGCTGAGGAACTCAAAAGCCTTTGCGAGCGAGGCGTGAGCAGTGTGGTGCTGGCAGGTCCCTCCGGAGCCCAAACTGGTGCCCCTGGGGGGATGATGGAAATGGACCGTCTCTGTTGTAATAAGCCTCTTGGCCAGTGGATTTAAAAGTCAAGAAAGTGTCACAGGGAAGAGCAACCCTATTAGACTACACTGCTGCGGCTGGGAAAAGTGGCCAAGCGTTGGGCATGTAGGATGTCCCCAGTGACGGTGACGCCACCCAGGAGCTTGCTGTGGTTCAACAACTGGCGGGCAGGGTGCGTTGAGGAAACTGGACCCACCCAAATATGACACTTAAACGTATGGCGTGACTTGCTGTTCTACTCTGCTCCCAGAGCGTGGCTTTAATTTCCGTTTCGGTGTGCCTCGGGGGGGCAGTTAGGGAGGGCAACTGTGGCAGGGAGAGGTGGGGAGGGACAGGCTGCTTTGTGGCGGTTGGTGTTCGCTGGCGGGGGAGTGGAGAAGGCAGAGAGAGAGGGAGGAAGAGCCAGTGACTGAGGAGGGGGAGAGCTGCCGGCAGCCGAAGGGCTGGATGGCTGGGAAGAGGCGGGATGGGCAGCTCAGCACCTAATGCAAGGAGCATGGAGGCTTCTTAGGATGTAGCTTTGCCCCAGGTTCCCCAGGTATGAACCAGTTTATAAAGGTGGCCGCCAAGGCCAAGAGTCTGAATGGGGTCACACGGATGCTGGACGCTTCCAACACGTCTCCAGATCATCCAACATGCTTTTTTCTCCTTGGCTGAGTGCTGAGAGGCAGCAGGTACTGCTGAGCTCCGAGTGAGTGCTGCCTGGAGGAGGTTTTAGGTACTTCTGATCTACTGCTGGAGAAACGAAGAGTTTGCCGTGGGAGTTGTCTTCTGTTGGGCAGAATCTCCTAGGCCGTTCTGGAGCTTGTTTTATCTTTTTTAAAAAAATAGCTATGGATGGTGCTGAAATGTGGAGGGGATGTACGGCATCGTATTTCTGGCTTGAAGCAGATTGCGAACGGTTCTTGCTGAGGAGGAGCTGGGAGGTGTGAGAGGTTTATCTGCTCTGGGGTTCCCACAACCTTTCCGCAGCGGTAGCGTCCCTTTTCGGAGACAGCCTAGAAGCAAGTGATGCCCCATGAGCCCCACGGTGACGCCGAGGCTCGGCTCTTGAGCACTGCTGGGTTGAACCACCAATGAATTGGAGATCAGAGGAGGCTTCCAGGGACGCTCCACTGGCAGCAACGAGGATGCACGTCGTGATCCTCCGCTTGGTCTTCGTTAAAGGCGTCTCTAATGCGGACGCTGCCGTTGAGGCCACGGTCTGTGGGAGTCGGGGCTCGGGGGTTAAAGGGAGCCGGGGTGGAAGTGGGCACTGCCTCTTCTCTCACAAACCCAGCAGCCCCAAGCCATGCTAAATAATTAAACAACTTACTAAAATAACATTGTTAACATGCACTGGGGGAAGGATTATGCGAAAGATAAATGGGTAGTGTCCACAACAAAAAGCTAATGAAAAATACTGTCTTGCTGCATTACGTTGTGTAACCACATACGGGCCAGAAATAAATGACCACAGTTATTTTTTTCATCATATAATGCTATGAAAACTGTGCACTTTATGGCAATATTTACATGAAAGGGATACCGGTGCAGTATTCCATGTAATTATGCATGGGATTAGAGGAAATTCTAAAATTATAATATACAGAGGTACATTAGTGTTTTAGAGACTTCTTAGGATGAAAGACGGGGAGCAAAGTGAGGCAGTTCATTCCTTTTTTTTTTTTTTATTTTATTTTTTGGGGGGGGCGGTGGTGGTTATTCTTGGTGTGTGGGGATTATGGCAGCCCCAGGAGGAGTCCCCCTGCCCACCAGGGCTGCTCCGGCACACGCTTGTGAGCCCCCGTGTGTCAGCCCCTACCGAATACTCGGCAGCGGAGACTGGAGACAGACAGCTGCGTGAATGCGTTTGGAGGCAATTTTCTCTCATGGATAATTCACAAGATATAATTATCCAGGCAAAGAGAGCTGATGGCATGAAAACCATCTAAAATATGGCCCAGTCTCAAACTGGCTCCAGGCTGCTGCTTTATCCAATAATTTCCCTACAAGAAATAGTCTCCCTTAATGCCTAGGAGGGATAATACTTGTATTCTGTAATGCATCTTCTTTTGTATTTTTTTTTCCCCATTAACATTTAAAATCCTGATATGCAAAGGTACCCTCAATCTTCGCACTCAGTTGTACATGCGTTTCACAGCTAGACGTCCCTGGCCTGGCTCTCAGATTTCCTCTGACTACCCCTGCCCAGGAGATAAAACCCTGATTACAGCGTAATGTGTCATGTCTAAATTAGTACTGACAGAAGAGGCAGACAGTAAGTGACATTTGAAACGCTCCTCATATAGATCCTGATCGTCATCAGCGCCAGCTCTTGCAGAGATGTTTTGATTCCCTAGTTCAAACGGTGCTAATGGGTGTGTAGAAATGAATACAGGTTTGCGTTACACATCTGGACGTACTTCGCTCTAGGAGATGTAGGCAGTCCGTTGTCCTTAATGATATACATTGATCGGAGTTTACTGAGAGGCCAAAACACCTGCCTGTCACCAAAAAATGGAAGAAAACTGATGCTTTCTGTGGCCTATGGGAAGTCTAAAAGAGGTCTTTGGAAATGCTGTGAAATTGTAAATTGATTGACCTGATCTGGACACGGGGTGTCCCAGGGTGAGATCTGCATTCTCATGATCTCCAGGAATGGTTCGTTTCCTACCTGGCAGAGGAGGGCTTCTTTGGGCTTCTTTGGGCTTCTTTGGGCTTCTTTGGGCTTCTTTGGGCTTCTTTGGGCTTCTTTGGGCTTCTTTGGGCTTCTTTGGGCTTCTTTGGGCTTCTTTGGGCTTCTTTGGGNCCAGGGTGAGATCTGCATTCTCATGATCTCCAGGAATGGTTCGTGATCTACCGGGCTGATTAGGGCTTCTTTGGGCTTCTTTGGGCTTCTTTGGGCTTCTTTGGGCTTCTTTGGGCTTCTTTGGGCTTCTTTGGGCTTTGAAGCCCATCAGAGCCTGTCCGCTGCAGCAGCTCTGGCGGGCTGCGAACCTCGATGCCAGTGGTTTCTTCTGCCTGACTTCCTTAGTTTATGCTGCTCTAAGTTTTGTCAAAAAGCAGCTTTGGAGAAATTGCTGATATCTGGAAGATTTACGGCTAGATGTGCTGATTGCGCTTCATCGCAAGACTCGTGATTTATAATTACATATGTGAGATATTGATGGCTCCGGGGGTCTGAATCAGGAAAACCATTAAATGCAGTCTTGCATCTGTGGCTCTTCCAGAAGCCAGGCAAGCAGATAGTGCATATTAAGCAGCCTTGAGGACGAGGGACACTTACCTGAGCGCAGAAATTGGGGTCGTTACGCTTTTCTACTGACAGCAGTTCGCATATCCCGGCAGAGAGAAAAGGAACTGCAATCTTTGCTTCTTGGTTGGCGAGTCCGTCGACGGTGCTGTGACCCCACCATTTCCAAACGACAGCTTGTTCAGAATTATGTTCTAAATAATAAAATGCATTTCCTGACTTTCTTTTCATGTTTCCCACGCTTGGCTGGGTGGATCAGTTGAGTCCGAGAGGCAGAAGCGCTGCTGGATGACTCCATTCGTTACCAACCCCCCCCGCGTAATGTCTTGGGGCCGAAGAAGTCCTCGGGTGACTTCGGAGGTCATGCAGAAGCCTCTTTCCAGGCGTGCGGAGCGCGGGGTGCCAGCTGGGAGCCAGCGCGCGGGTTAAATTGCACGTTGGATGGGGCTTTGCTGCAGCTGGTTTATGTGGTACTTAATCTTTACTGATGTTGGAAGACAAAAGCTCGTTTAATTAGTGTTAAGATGACTGTGAGGAGGAAATCGGTTTTGAGAGTTATGGATTGTAAAAGAATAGAAAGGCCGTTAGGTTTGGGTTTTTTTTTTAAAGATGAAAATAATTTGAATTAACCCACCCAATTACCTGTTATCTCAGCCTCGCAAATGCTAATGGATTTGCTCTTGTAACGTACGTACGGAAGAACAGACTCTCATCTCGGCTGCGTGAATGATGCAGAGGTCGAGACGGGGGAGAAAAAGCAGAAGGGTTTTAAGTTATTGAATACGACATGTGAGTTGGAGAGAAGCTAATTCTACTACTTAGCAAAATGCTTGTGGTGTTTAATATAAACTATTGTCTCAGTCATAGACTGCAAATGGCGTTGAGGTCTCCTACGTTGGTTGCTGTGCGTTTCGCTTGCACTAAGACCATAGGGATTTGTGGTTATTACTATTAAATCTATATAAAATATATATAAAAATATTTTAATTCCAGAAACTACCAGCTGTTGGTTTTCCTTAGTGCTTCCGGCAGCCGCCATCCCACGATGGCTTTCAAAAGCACAGAAACTTGGCGTTTTCTTTATTTTGATTTCATAAATGGTGCGTTCTTTCCTCTTTCAGTCGAACCACTGAGACTCCTTGCAGTCAGCCGTTACAGCCTGAAATGTTTGTCCCCACAGGATGCACACAAACCTTGGAATAGCCATAGGAGTAAACCAGCTCTCGGGAATAACCTCGGCAGCCCCGCAGAACGCTGCGAGTGGATCTTTATCTGTGGGACAAGTTGTTCCTGCGGCGCATCCGCACCTTTGCGGGGATGAGCACGTTACGGCAGCACATCACAACCACAGTAAATAGGTTTAGACAGGCTTGCTTAAACCATTACAAATATTCTCCCCCGACGTTTGGGTACTTGGTGTGGCAGTTTATCAGAAGGCATCCGGCACCTCGGAGGTGTTGCAGACTGGTAAACATTGGTGACACGTGAGGACAGGGCGGAATTTCAAAGATTATTTCCTTGGTTTCTGTTGGTCTGTTTTGAAAAATCCCGGGCTTCCTAGAAAACTGTTGCTGAATGTCTTTAAAACCAGCGATTCCTGACTTTAACTTGCATCTGGAGATTGCAGGAAAATTCCCCTTCCTGTATGAAGACAGTTAGAAGATGTTCTCGCTCTTCTGGCGTAGCTGCTTTGGAAGTCGAGGGGGAAGGCTGATTTCCGTAGGAGCCAGATGTGGGGTGATCATGCCGACTTGCTTTTGGAAGCCTCACCTGGTACGTCTGAGGAGATACTTGTGTGCAGGTGTTTGCTTCGAGGGATCGGATGTACGCGAGTGTCACAACAGCTGCGCAACGCTTATGGAGCTTTTAATGGCTTCATAGAAAATTTAAATCAAGCACAAAGATGAAATAACGGTGCTGGCGATCCGTCTCAGTCTCTAAAACCCCTTTTCACAGGCAGCTGAAGGAAAATAAAGCTCTGCTGACCACCCAAATGCTTTCTCTTCTTGAAGTCCGCATCCCCGGCGAGCCTTGTGCTCGCTGCGGTTGGCTGGAGCGTGTCCAGGGGGTCAAGGTCCTACTGCCGTGTTTGTAGCAACCATCCCTGTGGCCTCAAAGCACGTTGCACCAGACCTTAGACCAGCCTGGGGACGTCGTGCCTGTTCTACCACAGTTGAGGTTTTGTTGGTGTTCCTGGAAAGAGAGCTTCTGCAAGCATCTCTGGGCAAACATCTGAAGAAATCAGACCCCAGCCACCCCGCGCCTGGATGCTGGAGACTTGTGCTTTCCAGTGTGCGGCTCTTAACGTGCTTTTGAAGACCTCCGTTCTTGACCTGGACACAACGGAGGGACCCAAATGTGGGGGTCACCCACTGGACCCTCGTGCTCGGCCAGTTTGGCCAAGTGACCTTCAAAAGGCAGCGTCGGTGTGCTTTTTAGGTAGAGCATTTTGGAGCATGGAGTGGGATTTGGGGGCAGGATTAAAGAGTTGCTCCGGAGAAGGCTGTGTTCCTCCTTGGGCGGAGGAGACCCATCCCTGGCGTCAGTTCGGTGGAGATTTAAGCCCCTTTGCAGCTGGGACTCGGGGCTGGTTTTTGTCAAAACCACTTTGCCAAACTGCAGGTAAAGGTTCAAGTCTTGACATCTTTAAAGAGTCAGGATTTGAGCACCAAAGTCGGCAGGGGTCTTCCTGAAGAGCCTTTAAAACTTGGTGAAGGATAATTAGCCAGTGGGCTTGTCCCTTCAGAGGGTGCAGAGCGCAAATCCTCCTTCCTGAAGGTCATCATAGTTTATTAGTATAAAGCGTTGATACAATTAATTGCTATAGAGAAAGAAAACTGGCTGTACTGGAAGCATTTGCCTTTATATTTTTAAAGCTTTATAGAGATAAGAGAAGTAAGAACAGACGTATTTTGATTAAAAAGAAGAAAAAAAAAAAGCACGCGCCTGATTTAAAAAAAAAAAAAAAAAAATACTTGCACTGACAGAACTTTTCATCTGCGCCCAAGTCACAAAACCAGCTTTTATTGATGTCAAAGTTGCTTTAGAAAAGGGAAGAGTAAACAGGATTTGGCCTTTAATTTGTGAAGGGTTTTTATTTTTCAGAGGCATTAAAGAGACAGAAAAGATGGGTATTGAATTATTTAACAATTGCTAGTAAAATTAAGCTTCAGTCAGCCTGTTTTCACTGAAATAATCTTATGAATAAAAACAAAACAAATCTGGGGCACCACCAATATACAGAGCCTGCATCCCGCTGACTGAATTGTTTCAAAGTAGTCCATGAAGTGGTTTTGCAAGTCAAAGCCAAATGAAGTCTTTTCTGTGGTCTGTTCACACTTCCCCTAGGAGAAAGCTGCCGTTGACGGATTATACAAACGTCTTTTTTTCTCTAAATCCGAAACCGAGGGGAAAATACGCAAAAAGCAGTTGGGGGAATTCGGCGCTTTGAATTTCTTTTTTCTTTGGCAGATGGCATTTAAGTGATTTATTGGCCCGAACCAATCTATTCTCATTAAGAAGCAAGTATTTAATGACTTCAGAGGTGGGTATTCAAAACAAAGAAGTGATAATCGAGCCGATCGCGCTCGGTGACAAAATATAGCAGCCCTTCATCAAACAGACTTAAAAGAGTGTTTGAGAGCCGGCGCTGAGGGCTACGATTTTCTTTCATGTGCGCTTTAATTCACTGTCCTTTCCAGTCAGTGGTGCATAAATAGGCATAGTTTAAATTAAAGGAAAAATAGATCCTTATTATCATATCCATCGGTGGAAGCAATAAGCGGTTGATGCCTGGGAGCTCCCGGCTGCCTCTGCTTGGGGGCACGGGAGGCTTTTATAACCCCCCTCCGATCGCTGCCTGCCCAGAGCACCCACTTGCTGCTCTGTCTCGGAGAGTCAGTCTCTAGGTTCAGTCTCGAAGTGCCCTCACTGCGCTGGTGGAGCACCTACGGGTTGTCCCTCCGTCGGAGCTGGGCTCGGCGGACGTGGTGGCATCCCGGCGCCCTCGCTGCGGCCACCTGCAGCAGTGGCAAGTGCCCGCTCTCCGTGCCGGCGAGTCTGGCCAGCCGTAACCGCCGCTCCTCATCCCGGCTTTCCAGCGCAGGTTTGGAAATCTGCGAGTGGAAAAAGCTGGTGGAGAGGGCAGTTTTGCGAGTTCCTAATGGTTTTGCTGCTGTCGCTTGTTTGGGTCCCCGCTGAGCCCGTCTGTGCGTGGTTTTCTGCAAACGTCCCCCCCTGAGCATTGTGCGTGGAATCCTGGCAATTCCGTTGGATTTCTTAGAGCTTCTCCGAGAAGTTGGAGCTAACGTTGCCAGTTCAGCTGTGTGGTGGCGATCTACTTTGCGATGGGATGGGATCAAGACCACAAACCTCCCTGCCCGCTGCCTCGGCTGAGGGGTGTGTACGAGTGGGTCCGGGCTGGTGTGGACCGGCAGCTCCAGAAGGGAATGTCGTGGGATCTTGAGGGGCCTCGCTGATGTAGGAGGACATCTGGTAAGGTGAAAGTCACCCAGAGAGTAAGGGGAGGGGGTGAGGTGGCAGAGCGTAGCTGTGGGCAGGCTGTGATTTGGTGGCAGCAGAGAGGAGTGACTTTGCGGATGTCCTGGCTGCCAGCTCTCCCCGGTCAATCACCGCTTACCCTGAAGACAGGACTTTCCTAGGAGGATTTACAGGCAATTCATGCCCGGATCAAGCTTTGAGAGCTCTCCCCGTTAGGTGCAGGTTTGGTCTCTAGCAGGGACAGCTGTCCTCCACGGTGGGCCGTGCACACACATCCGAGGGAGAAGAATCGCTGCTCCGCGCTGAGCTTTGAAAGAGACAGCTTGTCTCTGGAACGCAGTCCCCGCGGCCCCATCATTTGTCACGGGAAGTGACACATCAGAGAAGCTCAAACTTCAAACTGAGCGTCACAGGTTGGAATTAAGAAGAGTGGTTCAGGCTTTGACAAGAGGCTGCTGCCTCTTGGGTTCCTGGAGGCGCCAGGGTGGTGATCCCCCACCGTCTCCTGCCTCCCGGTCTTTGGGAGCATGGGGCTCCTTCGAGGAACAGGTTGAGGACTGGCAGACAATATCACTGCCGGTGCTTCTTTGCCTTCGTATATAAATGAAAACATATTCAGGCATGGGTTTTGATGTCCATGTGTAGTGACTGGCCAGTGCCCAGCTTTGCTGTGTGGCTGGAGAGGGAGCGCTGGGGCCGTGCGAAGCGCTGCTGCACGGCAGCCTTTGGAGAAGCTTTATGGAAGGGCAGCAGCTGTGCTGCTCCCGAAGGACTTGGTGAGGCGCTGGGTCATCCCTGGTCCCGGTTTCTCTGCTGTGAGCCCTGCAGCTCCGGCTCATGTGTCTGAATGCCGTGCAGGGGGAGGATGGGGTGGGAAGGAGTCATTAAGGTTTTTGGGGACCACAAAAACCTTAAACCTGTTGTGTTCCCGGTCCTAAGAAGACTCGGGGAGGGCAAAAGGCTCTTTCAGTGAAACGGGATGCTGGGAGCAGAGTTTGGCTCTGGCTGAGTCTCTCCCTTGACGTGACAGCTGAGGAAAGCTGGTTTTTCCGTGCTGGGCACGGTGGCGTTTAATGAACACCCTTCTCACATCCCGGTTGCCTTGTAGCTGCTCCGCTCCTTAGAAGATGAGCAGGTACTTGCTAACGAGCAGTCAGGTTGGGGTTGTTCTTAGCTTGATCTGGCTAGGGCTCGTTTTGCTCTGATTAGTGCCTCGCCGAGCTCAGCTCTTTTTTGGGGGGAGAGGGAAGCGGTCCAGCCCTGCCGCGGCGAAGCGAAATCCCGGCTGTCGGTAAGGAGGGCTGGAGGCTGAGCTCGGCCCTGGGGGGAGCAGCCCTTCGCCTGCCCTGCAGCCCGGCCCCTCGCTTCTTCAGTCCTCACTTGAAATGTGCAGGCGTGCAGGCCGTCGTGCTGGTCTGCTGCGGCGTCTCTGTCAGCCCGGCGCAGCCTGGAGCGCTGGCTGATGGCGTGGCATCGCTGCTCCAGCGCCAGCGTAGCGTGTCCTCCTCCTTCCGTATCCTTTCTGACTCTCTCTGTGGTTTCCCTTCAGGAAAATGTAAGTTTCGGGAAGGGGGTTGGGGGGAAGACAACATGGAATATTTAAGCGGAGAGATCTCAGCGGCTTCGCGTGGTGGAACGTGGTGGTAGGACCTCAAAATTTTGTAGATGCAGCAAACTGGTCCGCTCGAATGGGAGAACTGGGCAGAAGAGGAGGTTTTGGTGCTGGGAGAAGGTGGGTGTCTCGGCTCTCGCGCAGGTCAGGCAGAGGAGCGAGCTCCTCCACGGTGGGCATCCCGCATCCGGATCAGCCTTCCAGACAGGCTCGTCGCTCCCTGGAGGAAGGGAGCCTCGGGTTTGCTGGTCTGTGAATTCTTCCCAAAGTCACTGCTTGGGGGTGTTTTAAAAGAGCTGGTCCCTCTGCTAAGCGTTAGATTGATGTCTGCAGAGGCAACAGTCCGTCCTGTTACCTTCGCTGCCGCCGCCACCGCCACTCTGTTTTTCTTTGCAATTAGAAAAGCCATCAATCATTTTCACAAATGCGCACCTTATAATTGCCTTCTTGCGCTCCCTGTTTAGCATCGATGTTCTTGTCAAGTCCAGCCCTGGGAGAAAAGAGCATCTGACAGGTTTCCCAGGGTTCGGCGGAGATTCTCCACAAATGCAGTTTCCACATGGGATTTAATGACCGTGTGATTTCATGTCTCTGGCTTCTCTTCTAGAGGAAAGAAGTTGTTTTTTTTCCTGCTACAATGACAGAAATCTTTCTTTAGGAGTGGGAAGTCTGCTAAGGCAGGGTGCCAAGAAGCAATATCACGAAATCCTCATGGTACAAACTTTATGCAGACAAAAACCGAGAGAGTTGGAGAACTGCAGGCTCCAGGGGAGGCGCCGCTTGGGGTTTTGCTTCTGGTGACAGTCCTGAGTGGAACTACTGAAAGCGTCGAGAACGTTTCTGGCCAAAGCAGAGGCAGAAGCAAGGGCTGGCACTAAGAAAGGGTTTGGGGCTGCACCTTGTTATATTTTTCTCCAAATTTAGAGGGAGTTGGGAGCCCTGGTGCTCGGTGGGCTGTGCGCACTGGAAGAGGCAGTAAGATTTGGATAAGAAGCTGTTTGGACAGAGTAATACATGCGATGTAGTAAAGTAATACATGCTCAGCAGGAGCAGGGCAGTGATGGTGCCCCCATACTCAGCACTGGTGAGGCCGCAGCTCGAGTGCTGTGTTCAGTTTTGGGCACCGCAGTGTAGGAGGGACCTTGAGGTGCTGGAGCGTGTCCAGAGAAGGACAACGGAGCTGGTGAGGGGTCTGGAGAACAAGTCTCCTGAGGAGCGGCTGAGGGAGTTGGGATTATACAGCCTGGAGAAGAGAAGGTTGAGGGGAGACCTTCTCACTCTCTGCAACTCCCTGAAAGGAGGTTACAGCCAGGTGGGGTCAATCTCTTCTCCCAAGGAACAAGCGACAGGACAAGAGGAAATGGCCTCAAGTTGTGCCGGGGGAGGTTTAGGTTGGAGATTAGGAAAAACTTCTTTATGGAAAGGGTTGTCAAGCATTGGAAGAGGCTGCCCAGGGAGGTGGTGGAATGGCCGTCCCTGGAGGTATTTGCCAGCCGGGCAGACGTGGTGCTGAGGGACATGGGTTAGGGGTGGTTTTGGCATAGGTTTATGGTTGGACTCGATGATCTTGAAAGTCTCTTCCAACCCAAGTGATTCTGTGATTCTATGAATAAAACGGGTGCATTAAAAACTGCCCTTACCTGCATGCGTTTGCATTTCATAGAACGATTAAACCGTTGGTCATAAAAGTGAGGGCTGCTGTTACAGCGTTAAATTATGTCAGCTTGAAAAGCGAGCGTTAATTTGGGTGAAAATGGAGGATGAGGTGGCTGAGAGCGGTTTCCCAGGATGATCTTCTCTCTTTCCAGGGTAGCTGCGACTTTCACGATGACTTGGGTTGTCTCGCTGTGTTTCCTTCTCCTTTTGGTGAAGGAAAAGGACATAAACACTTAACTAACCGATGTTTTATCATCCCAGTGGTTAGGTTTGTCTCTTTGCTTCAGCGGACAACCACAGAGCTGTCATCTCAGAAGCAGCGGAAAGGGGAGAGAAGACATCAGCTGCTCGAGCACTGGGTTTTGTCTTTTCACTTTGTCTGTAGGCATCTGCACCTGTATGTGGGCAGTTGTGAGTTTGGTCACCATTTCTGAGAGAAAAAACCATAAATCTGTTTTTCTTTTAGATGACAAGCTTTGCTGAAGGTATTTCGCCTTCCTCCGAGTGGATTTCAGGATCTGGGTCTGTCTAGCCTACGTGGTATTTTGTCTTCTGTGAGTTGTAAAGCTCTCTGTCTGCTGGTCAACAGATGTGCTGTTGGTCTATAACGGGCTATAATATTTCTGCTGGAAGAAAACGTGGTTGCAAGGAGAGAGAAGCACACAATATGCAGCGTTACTTGCTGATGGGGAACTGAGCTCTGGCTGCAGGATGCTCTAAAAATAAAGGAGCAGGAGAGATTCCAGTTACTTTTGGAACAGAAATGAGGAGATGGGGGAAGCAGATGGCTGGCTTGCTGCTAGCCGCGGTGGATTGTTCCAGCTGATTTTGGGATGGGGACTTGCAGTTATTGCCAAGGAAAATCACTTGGGTATTCATGAAGATGAATATAATAAAGGATGAAGAGTTTTACTGGGCTGGGGCACCAGGCTGATGGCCTCTCTGCATCCGGGACAGCGAAGCGGTGATCAGGAGGGGCTCTTTACGCTGCGTGCAGGAAAGTACTTACGCTCGAGGTCTAGGGAGGTCTTGACGTAAACCAAGGAGCTTTGCAGACCTATTAGTTATCAGGACTGTACAAAAGAGCCACATTTTCCATTTTAGCAAGGAATAGCCTTGCTGAAAGACAATGTGGTATGACTTTTTTTCTCCAGCGAGCAGTCTTTCTCTTGCTGATTTATGGCTAGCTTAGTCAAGAAATTCCTGCATGCCTAGTAAAATGGGTTCATTTTTAACTGCGAGGGAGCATTTTCTTTTTATGCAGTGGTTTCTTTTTGAGCTTTTGTGAAATAGACTTTAATACAGAAATAAATCATCAGAGCATTACTAAATTAAAAATAGGTATAAACCCAGACAGTGCTGCCAAGCCAAGGTTGAACTTGGATCAGGAGCTCAGATCATAGTTTCATCAGTCTTTCCTCCCACTCTTTGCTTAATTTGGTACTTAAATGAACTTAATAACCATTTCAAAGGCATGTACACCCAGCTGCTTTGAAGAGCAGTCTCCTGGTCCTCGTGTTCTTATTTTGGGTCACGCGCATCATTGCACTAATGTGCTGTAACTGTGCTCCTCGATGCCACAGTTTATTTGGATGCAAAAGAATTAGGCTTGCTTGGAGCGGAGATTAACATCAAGTTTACCTATCTTCTCTATAAAGCAAAAGAAGGAAATTTTCAGCATTTTTGCTCTGTTGGTAGTTTTTTGGTTGAGCCTGTTTACTCTCTGTCCCCTGGCTCACTTCTAAAGGGTGTTGAATGACAACAACCTTAGGAGAAAAACTTACTGTCACTAACAGGCAACTTGGCACTTAACGGCCGTGAGGGACAGAGTGGCAAAGGTATGTAGGTGCCTGGTGATTTACTGGTGCTGTAGAGGGGATTTATAAAAATCTGTCCAGAGTATGTTTTATTCCTCACGGTCGGTCTAACCCAAGGGACCTGAGCCGGCGTTTCTAACAGCCTTCGCATTTCGGAGACGTCGCGTCCCTTCCAAAGGCTCATCTTTAATTACTCTCTACCTCCGTTCCCATCGCTTAAATGGCTCTGATTATATTTTCTTTCCGCTTTTCCTCTTGCTTTTACCAAAAATGCACTGTGGCAAAGTACTCGAGCGGGTTCTTAACTTGAGGAGCTAAACCAGGACTGGTTAAATGGTGCTAAATGTGATATATGGCAAAGTACTTTGCTGAGTCCTGGCCACTGCTGGTAAAGGCTTCTGTACAGGTCTTTTTGCTGTTTGTTTGCCGTAATCTCCATCAGTTGTCTATCTGCCGTCGCTAAACAAATGAGATGATAATTAGCATAGCAACATCAGAGGAAGTTGATTTTCTCTCTGTAATAAGGATGATGATAATTAAACATGCATGACCTCACTGGGTTGAATATGAATCAATTAAAATTAAAGCTTGTTGGGATTTCTTTTTCTCCGGTGAAATTTTTCAGAGAAAGCAAGAACGCTAGAACAAGTCCTCCTGAAAAGAAATTGGGCCCATTTGCACCCTCAGTCTTAAAAAATGAAAACGTGGTGAGATTCTTCAGGGGTGGAATATTTAATGGTACCTCCCCCGCCCTGCCCCAGCCTTGTGTAAATGTCCATTTTGATGAAGTTTTTCATTTAGAGGGGGGAAAATAAAAGTTAAAAACTTTCTCAGCTGTTCCTAACGCTGTTTAGCAAAACTCGGATTGAATGTGTGCAAGCATTTCCAGAGCCTGTGTCCAGGGAGGCATATTCCACAGGCGCTGCGGCCAACAGGGCGCATAAATTAGTTTTATAACACATTCTAATTTCCTGCGCATGAGTGAACACCGCACTGGAGCAGTTTCTTTTAAAGGAAAATGATTTATTAAAGGCAAACCGCAGAGATGAAACAAAAGGGGAGCTGAAGTTGGAAGGCCAGCTGTGATGCCCCAGAAGGGAGTTGGTGCTGCACCCTCAGCCCGTGCAGCAGAACCTGGGAGGGCTTCGCTGAGCGCAGGTGGGAAAGTTTTGGGTTGAATTCCTTGTTTTTTGCCATTTTTCAAAAATGAGAATTCAGTAAATTCAGTGGCGCTGTAGCAGTTGCAGCCAAACTTGCCTAGGGCCTTTGGGTTTGGTCTTCGAGAGCTGTGTGAAACCTCTTAACTAACAGCACGGTGCAGCCTGGGTCCGGGTCAGGGCATTGACCTGAAAAATGGGAAAGCAAAGCTTGTGAAGTCCCCGGTCAGCGTTCGGAGATTTGGGATACGCTTCCAGGCCCTTTGGTTAGAGCTCTTCTCATCCATGTAGTTTTTCACATGAGAAGGGGCTGGGAGCAAAGTGCAGTAACCGGGGCCGTGGTGAGGAGGTGTGCTGTGTCCGGTGCTGGGCTTCCTGGTTTAAGAGGGACAGGGAACTGCTGGAGAGGGGACAGCCAAAGGCCACGAAGATGATGAGGGGGCTGGAGCATCTTTCTGATGAGGAAAGGCTGAGGGAGTTGGGTCTTTTTAGTCTGGAGAAGAGCAGGCTGAGGGGGGATCTCATCAATGTTTACAAATACTGAAAGGGAGGGGGCCAGGAGGAGGGGGCCAGGCTTTTGTCAGTGGTGCCCAGTGACGGGACAAGGGGCAATGGGTATAAAATCAAATACAGGAAGTTCCATCTGAACATGAGGAGGAACTTCTTTCCTTGGAGGGTGGCAGAGCCCTGGCACAGGCTGCCCAGAGAGGTGGTGGAGTCTCCGCCTCTGGAGACATTCCCAACCCGCCTGGACGCCATCCTGTGCCCCCTGCTGTAGGTGGCCCTGCTCTGGCAGGGGGGGTTGGACCAGGTGGTCTCCAGAGATCCCTGCCAACCCTTAACTTTCTGGGATTCTTTGAGTCTATGTTATGCTGGCCACGGGAGCTCTGGATTGAGCTGCTGCTTTCCCGTTGCGATGTCCTGGGTGAGCATCCTCAGCAAGACACTCAGCGTGTTTCCTTAAGGAAAACTCTGGTGCAGAATGAAAACAAATGCTGAGGTCTTTCTTTTTTTTTTCCTTCTTTTTGAAAGAGTTGTTTCTCATCTCTCCCCAGTAATTGGTAGTTTGGGGGGTGTGGTAATATGTGTGTCCGACGGGAGGTAGCTGCTTAAAATCTGGATGTTGTCCCTTGTGCTGGTTTGGGTTTGTCACTTGACTGCACTTGTGATGAAGGGCATTTGTGATTTATCAGATAAGATGCAATCTGAGAATCCAAATATCCATAACACAATGTCATGTCTATGTGGGTCTAGTCCCAACCACGCGTTGTCTTGCTTGAGCACATACGATGCGTGACAAAATAACCTTGTGGCTTTTGTTTTAATACATCAGCTTCAACTCAGGTGTTTTCCAAACAGTTTTTGTTTTCATCTGTCACTAGCATCTTCCGTGAATGTGGAGAACTGTGCCCGAGGACAGATGTAAGACACGTCTCTGATACGTTATTTCTCTGATGCTATCTCAGACTAAGGTCTGAGTAGGGTCTGAGATAGGGTTTTCAAATCCAGGGTTTTCATTTTCATCTCATCCTGCCTTTGTCTCATTTAAGCTTCATTTCTCCAAGATGGGGCAGTTATAACCAAACACGATGGGTGTATTTTCCGTTATCTGGGCTAAAAATGCCGCAACTCCTCTCCACAGGTATCAAATAAAAGGAGTTACTAGGGAAGTGGAAATGGCCACCAGCTGAGTTCAGATGAAGGCAGCATAAACCGCTAAATCACTCTGTTTCGAATAATCACGCTGCCTTTCCCTGTGCCAACCCCCCTCTGCTTTCTTCGTTCATTTGGCCATGAACCTGCACGTAAGGCAGCTCTTGCCAGTGGCTTTCCGAGGAGGAAGCATACTTCCAGGTTTCCTTTTGAAAATTTCTACCCAATGGTTTTTATCGCCTGCCGTGTGGGTTGTTAGTGTAAGTGCCCTGGGTTCAGTTCCAGCCCCAGGGAAGCGGTGGGGCCGTGCGCCTGCTCCGGTACACGGGAATATGGGTTTGCGCTGCGGCACTCTGCTGTTTTCTGAGCTAATGCACGGAGTTCATAGAATCACAGAATCACTTGGGTTGGGAGAGACCTTCAAGATCATTGAGTCCAACCATAAACCTATGCCAAAACCACCCCTAACCCATGTCCCTCAGCACCACGTCTGCCCGGCTGGCAAATACCTCCAGGGACGGCCATTCCCCCCCCTCCCTGGGCAGCCTGTTCCAGTGCCTGATAAACCTTTTGGTAAAGAAGTTTTTCCTAATATCCAACCTAAACCTATCTTGTCCACCCCCCCGGCTACATCCTCATTTCACGGGACTTGTGAGTGCTCTGAGCCATTCAGAAAGGTGCAGAAGGGCTTCACCTCCGCTTCCCCCAGCCTTTGTTTTGGGGCGCCTACAAGTGGTCCCTCGCAGTGTGGAAGCTGGAGCTGGGTTTACCCGCGGAGCAGCTCCTCCGTCAGCCCCCGGGGGCTCAGGGTTTGCCACCATCGCCTGCGCCCTCGGCCACTGTGCTGGGGGGGTCAGCACGTCTTCCCTCCGCGTCTGCGGTCTGACAGAGTCCTGGTCTGAGGTAAAACAGGACCAATTTTGTTCAGTAACTCTGCTTTCTAACCAGGCCTCTTCTAACTGCTGAAATTGGAAGCATATTGTGCAGAAAACTGCTCTTTCTCAGAGGGATCAGACCCATGTTTACAGCTGATGCCGAGGCACGGGGTGCAGAGAGGCCCTGGCTTATCCTCATTGCTGTAACGACCAAGGGCAGCCAACTTGGTTATTTGCCCCGTTGGAGGGTGGGAAGCGGAAAAGCGTGGAGGGGTCCCACCTGTGGGGAGGAGCGGGCAGGACGGGTGACCCTAAACTGACCAAACAGGGTCAATTCCATCCCGTCTGCATCATGCTCAGGATAAACTCTGAGAGACCAAAGGGTCAGCTCTTTCTTTCTTCAGCGGCCGGCGTCCGAGGAGGACTCCGTCTGTTCGTCTGCGTGTCATCCCAACCTGTGTGTTCATCCGGAATCCAGTTCCCACCCATCGCTGAGTCCAGTCTGGGACTTCCCCAGTCCCTGCTGGTGACGTGACTGTCATCCTGGGAGTTTGGTATGGTTTTGTATATATTAATTATTTTCTTTTTGTTATTTTATTCTTTATATTTCATTAAAGCAATTTAGTTCTCACTAAACTAGTCTCTCTTCTCTCTCTCCTGCTCAGTAGGAGAGAGGGAACATCTGTCGCTCGGCTTGCTTGGGCCCATCCAGCCCAAACCCACGATGGATTTATTGGCGCCCAACATGGGGCACCAAACCCACGCCAGACGGCGGGGAAAAGCTTGCGGTGGTGACGTCCGCGTGCTTTCATGCTGTCTCCTGTTATCCTGAGGGCGGTAGGTAGATACCCCAGCTTGGACCGGGTTGCTGCCGTCGTGCGGGACCTGCTGAGCGTCTCTTTTTGGTGGCCTCTGGGACGGAAAAGACCAGGGTTGACTGAACACGAGTAGATTCACGGCGCTGGTGGTTAGGAGGGGCTGAAACCCACTTTGTAGCTTGCGTGTTTCCTCAGCCTTGCCGCAGGAGTCGCAGAGGGACAGTGGACGTGGCGTCCTGCCCGGTGTGCTCGTCCTCACGCTCTGCGTTCTGGGGAGAGGGGGTTCAACCTGCTCGTTTGAAGTGGGTTTGTATAAAACATAATGAATTCCAGTAGAGTGGAGGGCTACCTTGGGCTGGAGGCCTGATGAAAGAGAGAGGTTTAACATCAGAGCCTCTTACTGTTCATTAGGACAAATCTTGGAAAGAACTCCTCTCTTTCGCCTCTTAATTGCACTATCAAGGCCGGTATCAAAAAGGCAGGATGCAAGCGACTGCTGCTGCCCAAGATGCTATTATAATTAGAGTAGTCCCTGAACCTCATCCAAACGTACAATGTAGTATCAATTCAGGTTAAATTGGGAAACTGAGCAGAAAATTGCTGTCTGGTGTTTTGAGTGGTTTTTGCATCTTAACATTATCTGATATTGGATCATTATGTACTGATGCAAAATGCCAACAAGTAATGGCATGGCGCTGCTAGTAATGATGCTGGGACAGGAGAGAAGGAAATAGTGAGAGAAATTTAATTTCTTACGCAGTTCCGTGGAATAAAGTCAACTCAGGTACACACTTGTTCAGATTAAATATAATGATCTGTGTCTGCAACCGAACTCTGCCGGGAATGCGTATCTGTAAGTTGAGGAGAGCAGGGGGAGAGTTACCATGGAAATACAGCCAATGTCATAGTTGCAGTGCGTTGCAAATGCCTCGTGTGTCATGGCTCATTTTCCAGAAGAAGCGGCCAAGACTGGGAATTAAGGAAAAACGTCTTTAAATGTTTGCACCGAGACACCCCTGGGACTGTGCAGGGACGGCTTCGGAGGCAAATGTTGCGAGTCGTGAGTACTTTGGTGGGAGAAGGAAGCCAAAAGTGCATCTCTAACAGAGCTTTGTGGCTTTTATGCGCTGCCTAATTCATTCTCCTTGCTCTTCCCCACGGCCGCTCTCCGGGGCTGCTTCCCTCCGGCCAGCACGGAGCAATCCCAGACGAAGCTCCAGCGGCCGGGCCAGGCTTTGCCCTTCCCTTTGGGAAACCTGGCTCCAGCGCAGGACATCGAGGTTTCCCTCAGTTTGAACCTTTCAGGTTTTTGGCAGCCCAATTCCCTTCCGCTTGCTTTCCTCTCCTCGCTCTGTTGTTGCCTTTCAGCCCTCAAAGGAAACCTCGGGTGTCTGCGGCAGGTTCGCGTAAGAAAAGAGTTTCCTCCAGTTGCAGAAATGTGCCTGTTCCTTTCCAAGCTGCTTGCAGTATGCCAAACGGTCCAGAGTTATTGTTTGATCTAATCCTTTAATTGAGAATTAAATTGCTCGCTGTTGTGTGAACCAACACATCGCTTACTTTAAAATTGGATGAAGCACTCAAGGGTATTTTTCTTATTTTTCTGATTTTGGGGGGGAATAATTTCTTTGCCGTGCAAAAATAAATGAGGCTGCTAGACAAACAGCTTGGGTCTTTATAGCCTCTCTTCAAGTAATTATGGTGTAATTCAGGCTTCTGAAATAAGAAGTGAACAATAAATAAATGATTAACCTGTCTTTATAGTGTTGAAATCCCAATGTATTTTAATGCAGTCCCATTTGCCATAGTGGGTAAAAAGGAGCAAATGCACATTTGAGCGGGTAATGTAGGCGTGATATGAAAAAACAGGGGATTTGATGCCAGAATCCATGAGAGTTGCCCGGCTCAGGACTTGCCTGGCTCCCTGCGCTCGGGTTAGTTATCGCTATTTCCGGCCTCAGAGTGTCTGATGCGCGAAGGGGGGGCAGATATCCCAGAGCTGCAGCTCCAGAGTCTAGTTTGTTTTTTAAAGCAAGGTGATGCTCCTTAAAATTAAGTGTCATTTCTCTTTTCTTGCTGATATATTTCCTTTAACAGCAAGGAAAGGCTGCAGAAGAAAATTGAGTAGAGTTTCTACTGAATTCAAAACCACATCAGTGTGGTGGGGGTGTGACGGCCCTATTGAGGCTGGGGTTCAGCTGTGTTGGCAAAGTGATTTTTGGGGGGCACGCGGCAGTTGCAGTAGCGGGAAGGTTTCGAAGGAGCGCTCCGTTCTGCAGAGCCATCTCTGAAGGCAGAGAAACGAAAGAGCTGGCGGGTTCTTTACGCCGGAGTAGAAGGCAACAGCGCTGACAAATGCGAACGGGCGCTGAACTTGCGACGCGGGATAAATCGGTTTGTTTTATTGAAACGGGAGTGAATTCTCAGCCACGCGAGACCCTGTGTCATAGCACCATCCCCAAATGGTGTCTCACCATGGTGCGTCTTAAAGCCACGGACAAACTCTGCCGTTGAGTTGAAGTCTGCAAAGCCGGCGGCGCCGCGTGGCCCCTGGAGTACAGGCTGCGCTGCAGAAGGGGGAGTCGGGCAGAAGTTAGCGCAGAGAGAAAAAACCACGGTT
>VZSF01001773.1:68504-186434 GCA_013398295.1 Chionis minor
ACCCCCCCCCATCTTCTGCTTCAAGCAGCTTGTCAACATCAGCACGTTGAGGCAAAAAGTGAGTAAAATCGAAACGTAGATCTTCGGTTCCTCCACCCTAGCGACGATGCGCTTGTTTTTGTCAGCTGAGAAATGCTGCCTTCCTGCCAGATCCCACCCGGTGCGAAGGGGGGGCAGATATCCCAGAGCTGCAGCTCCAGAGTCTAGTTTGTTTTTTAAAGCAAGGTGATGCTCCTTAAAATTAAGTGTCATTTCTCTTTTCTTGCTGATATATTTCCTTTAACAGCAAGGAAAGGCTGCAGAAGAAAATTGAGTAGAGTTTCTACTGAATTCAAAAACACTGTAGTGATAAATACGGTTCTGAATAAACCTCCTTGTAGTCACAAATCAATTAATCTTTTTTTTTCCCCTGTGCGCTCCATCCTAAGGATTTACTTTTTCATTCAGCTTTTGCTAGCTAGCACAGGATACCTAATTCTTCACCTGGATAAATAACTAGTGGCATTTTTATTCTAAAGCAAACTGGCATTATCTTTCTCGCCGTGTACAAGCAAATGGAAAATAACCTTCATTTTGTTTATTTATTTATTTCCACCGCAACAACCTCTTGTGATTTGTGGCTTAGACTGAAAAAGAGTTCAGGGCTTGGCTCTGAGGAGCAGCGCGCTCGGCCTCTGAAGCTGGGGGGAGCGTCGCTCTGCTTGAGCCCTTGGCTTTGATTGCCCCGTGGCTGCTGGTGCCCCATGGATCGTGGGATGGGAGCATCTCTTGGATGAGGAAGGGCCGAGAGACCTGGGGCTGTTCCTCCTGGAGAAGAGCAGACTGAGAGGGATCCCATCCATGCTCAGCAATAGCTACAGGGCTGGGGGCAAGAGGATGGGGCCGGGCTCTTTCCAGTGGTGCCCAGCGACAGGACAAGGGGCAACGGGCACAAACGGGAACATGGGAAATTCCATCCCAACCCAAGAACAAACTTCCTTCCTTTGAGGGTGGCAGAGCCCTGGAAGAGGCTGCCCAGAGAGGCTGTGGAGTCTCCTTCCCTGGAGACATTCCCAACCCGCCTGGCTGCGTTCCTGTGCACCCTGCTCTAGCTGGGGAGGCTGGACTGGATGATCCCAAAGGTCCCTTCCAACCCCTGCCAGGCTGGGATCCTGTGAATTTCATGGCTAGGGATGTCCCCCTAGTCTGGCTAAGATGGTGGGCAGAGGCAAGCTTGGTCCTCTTCTGCTTGGAGCCAGCTAAAAGCTCGACAGTGAGTTTAGCTCCGGTGGGGTGTGTGAGCTGAGCTCGGGGCAGGGACAGAATGGACACACGTGTCCCTGCGACAGACGATGGCAGCACACCTTGTGTGACAGGAGCTCTTTCTTCAGCCTTCTGCTTCTCTTTCAGTGAGTTAAAAATAGAGACTGAAAGAAGACGCGGCGGGCACAGGCTTTCTGTGCGAGCATTGGCTTTCTGCATTGCCTCGGTGATTCCTGGAGGTGCAGCACGTCCCGGGCGCAGGTCGGTGCTTGTGCTGCCTTTTAAGCAGGGAGACGCCGTGGAGCAAGTCCAGATGGTGACTCGCTGACTGTGCAGCTCCGGATTTCTGGTGGAGGAGGTGTGTGCCCACGCCGAGGGCTGGGAAGTAGGGTAGAGCTTACCTTGAATTCAATCAGGAAACGCAGTTAACTGGAATGGGAGAATTGCCACGTGTATCCTGACTTCTGCCCTACGCCAGCAAACTGCACTGTCCCGGGCGAGAAAACCTCTCCCGTTCCCTCTGTGCAGAGTCTCCTCATTAAACCCTTTCCTCTCCTCTTCCTCCTTTTCCTTTCCCCACACTTGCACGTTTCAATCTGGACTCTAACGGATCTACTCTTGTTCCCTGCAAAACACAGGGGAGAAACGATGAGAATAGTCTGTAGTCTCGTGCTTCCGACTAAACACTAAAAACTAATTCCAGAGGTCTTTGATGTGACCAGCTTAATAGGAGATGTGAACGTGTATTACTGACTGGCTTATGAATTGCCTCTGCAGTATGAATTTTTCAGCTCTCTTTTCTAGTGACTGACTTAATATTTGGGAGTTGGCTTCAACAGGTGATTAACATCTTCATCCCACAGACTAAAAATGGAATGGCCGTTCAGTTCTCTCTTCCACCCAGGCGATGAAGGTGAAGGATGCTGCAGTGCCCCATTGTACGCTGTTGCGCACGGAAGGGGCAGCCAAGGAGAGTCAGCGTGATGGTCTTTGGGAGTGCTAAGAGACTGCGTTGATAATGTAGGGTAGAGAATTTGTATTCTGAATTAGGACACCACCTGCGTTTTGTTACTGCGGTTGCCTTACAGAAATATTTCTGAGAGGATAGGCCACGGGAGCGGGAAGCTGGAAGCTGGATTGCAGAGCTCCCATGAGCTCTTCTTTCATACCTTGTAGATGTGAAATGTTGATTGAGTTCTGAAATCCCGAGAAATAGAGGTATTTCAAATCTCTGAAGAGCTTGTCTGCTCTGAAAGCTTGTTTCTCATTAACATTCAACATCAAGGATGCTCCCTGAAAAGAGGAATCTTCCCTGTATGGAAGTACAGTGGCCCATTAAATATCCGGCTTGGCTTGTGTCCTACAGTTTATGAGGGAGAGATCTTTAGAAAAAGGGCAAGGGAATACTAATTATTTGCAAACGCTCTTTCAAAAGTCAGGCAAAGCGTTAGCCACTGGAAACGGTCTTTGTGGAAAGCGTCGTGTGTTAGATCTGGGGTTTTCCACCCCAGGGTTTGGCTTATTAGGTTTAACCAGCAGATGGTAAAACCCGTTTGCTCCCTGTTACATGTGGCAGGGAGCAAGGTGGAACTGGAAGAAGGCAGGAGGATGCAAAGGGGCTGGCAGGGTTACCTTGTCTGTCTCGAAGAAGTATGCTGCTAACAGCAGTGTGGGTCACACAAGCTAAAATTAATTTATAACAGCGTGAAACTGTCTTAAAACGACAAAGTTTAACAACTGCAAACGTTAGCTACGTCTAACAGCAAAAGTAAGCCAGCAGCAGATGGTTCATAAAAGCATCACATCGGCTGTATAAATGATCGCGGTGTAATTTACTGATGGGAATTTACCAGCTTGACCAGCCGAACCTTATTTTGACCAACAAGATCTGTTGTCGCCTCCTCTTTTCTTTTTTTTGCCCTGGGAGGAAGGCGGGGTGTTGAGCGTTCGCTCTCACGTGTAATACGTGCCCTGGTTCTTCCCTCCTTGACCCCTTGATGCTGTGGTGGATGTTTTCCCTCTGTATATACTCACCAGAAAGGTCCCAAACAAGACTAGGCATTTAACAGGCATGTGTCAAATACATAGCCGGAGCGATCCATGTTGCAGAGCCCTTGGAGTCTGAGTAGCTCGGGAAAGGTCTTTACCGGTGGAATGAAGTGTGGGAATTGCATGGCTCGCCCAAGGCCACACATTCAGGACAAGAGGGAATGGCCTCAAGTTGTGCCAGGGGAGGTTTAGGTTGGATATTAGGAAAAACTTCTTTACCAAAAGGGTTATCAGGCATCGGAACAGGCTGCCCAGGGAGGTGGTGGAATGGCCGTCCCTGGAGGTATTTGCCAGCCGGGCAGACGTGGTGCTGAGGGACATGGGTTAGGGGTGGTTTTGGCAGAGGTTTATGGTTGGACTCGATGATCTTGAAAGTCTCTTCCAACCCAAGTGATTCTGTGATTCTGTGATCACGCCGTGAGGAGGACGGGAATAGAGCCATAGGCCTGTACCCCGAGGGCACAACACTGATTCACATCTTCCCTCAGCACGTTTATTTGCTGTTCCTGCCTCCCTGAACCCAAGCTCTTTCGTAAGGTGGTGTGTGCGCGCCGTCTTGCACAGTGTGCAGCAGAAAACAAATGATGCTGTTGAAAAGAAGCGCGTTGTATTATATGCCGTACCATGAAAAATCTGCCAGGGTGTGATGCATCTCCCTGACGCATCCGAGGGATGTCCGAAGCCCTCCATCAACCCTAAAGAGTGATGCGGGTGCCGGATAGTCCAAAAATGCCTCAGCGTGGCCAGTGAATGGTGGCATTCCCCTGGGCTGGCCCCCACCGCCGGTGTGATTTGACAGATAAGCGCCTCAGATAACGGCGTGGCGCGATCCTGCTCGTTGTGGCAGGGCGCTGACAGCAGCAGGGTGATGTATTCGGAGCCGCCGAGCCCGCTCTGTGTGTATAATTCATGAGGCTCATTTGGTGACAGTTTGAAGGACATCCCTGTCACTGGGGAGACACATCCCCGGGGCTGTTGTGTGGTGAGCCAGCTCCGGGCAGCCCCTGAGCGGTTTTGCAGAGCTCAACCCTACGCTGCTGCGAAAAGAGAAGCTGCAAACGTAACGGATGGGACAGTCTTCTCCTGCGGTAGCGGTCGTGTAAAGGCTAGTGCAAGGCACGCGGGGAAGTTGGTGTTTCACACTTTTTTGCCCCTGAGGCACCAAGGGAGTCCGGTTGTGGAGCAGAGAGATTTTGAGAAGTTGTGGCAAAGTGCAGTGAGTTTGTACCGGTTTCACCTAAACGAAAGGCTGCTGGGACAGCCACAAGTACAGCATGGCTTCGGAAAGAGGGAGAACACCACCGCTGTCTTCCAAAAAAACCAGATCTGTCTTTGGGAAGGCCCTGGGAATAACTGTCTGCTTATTAACAGGGGGGGTTGTGGTGGTATACGCCTGTAATGGCTTGAACGTCAGTGGTTTGGCGTTTGCCCCAGCACACCTGGGACTAGCTGTTGGTTGAACACGTCTTTGGGATTTAAGAGTGGCTTTGGGAGAGCTTAGGATATCTCCGTGTCCCTAAGGAGAAGGGA
The DNA here is from genome assembly GCA_013398295.1 of Chionis minor. Taxonomy (NCBI): domain Eukaryota; kingdom Metazoa; phylum Chordata; class Aves; order Charadriiformes; family Chionidae; genus Chionis; species Chionis minor. The sequence continues at coordinate 73,326 of VZSF01001773.1, forward strand.
GGCCTGGGTGGCCTCGCTGTCACTGTTGGGAGCTCTTGAACACGTGGAGGTCTTGACGCCTGGCTGCAGAGCTGGTCAGGATGGCTCCAGAGCGTGTTCTGTCAGGGCCCAGCCCCAAACAGCGGGGAAGAAACGTCCAAGCGGCGAGCAGGGAGGAGTGGTGTTCCTCAGGGGTCAGTACTGGGACCAGTACTAAACATCTTTGTTGGCAACATGGATGTTGGGATTGAGTGCACCCTCAGCGAGTGTGCTGACCCCACCAAGCTGTGTGGAGTGGTCAAGCACTGCAGGGAAAGGATGGCATCCAGAGGCTGGACAGGCTGGAGAGGTGGGCCCGTGCCAATCTCATCAAGTTCAGCTGGGCCAAGTGCAAGGTCCTGCATGTGAGTTGGGGCAATCCCATGCACACATCCCGGCTGGGCGGGGAATGGCTGGAGCAGCCCCCAGGAGAGGGACTCGGGGGTGTTGGTGGATGAGAAGCTCACCACGAGCTGGCACCGTGCGCTGGCAGCCCAGAACCCCCCCTGCCCCCTGGGCTGCATCCCCACAGGGGGGGGATTCTCCGCTCGGTGGAATACTGTGTCCAGCAATGGAGCCCCCAACAGAAGGTCATGGAGCTGTTGGAGCGGGGGCAGAGGAGGCCCCGGAGATGCTGGGAGGGCTGGAGCCCCTCTGCTGGGAGGACAGGCTGGGAGAGCTGGGGGGGTTCAGCCTGGAGAAGACTCTGGGGACACCTCATAGCAGCCTTCCAGTGTCTGAAAGGGGCCTACAAGAAAGCTGGAGAGGGACTTTTTACAAGGTTATATAGTCATAGGATGAGGGGTGATGGCTTCAAACTGGAAGATTTGGATTTGGATTAGATATTAGGAACAAATTTTTCACTGTGAGGGCGGTGAGCCCCTGGCCGGCGTTGCCCAGAGAAGCTGTGGCTGCCCCATCCCTGGAGGTTCAAGGCCAGGTTGGACGGGGCTTGGAGCAACCTGGTCTGGTGGGAGGTGTCCTGGCCAAGGCAGGGGGGTGGAACCGGATCATCTTTAAGGTCGTTTTCAACTTTAGCCAGTCTCTGAAACTGAAATCCAGGTTGCTACCAATACGCCTTAAGGTATTTTGGTGAAAAAGCTTCCTGCTGCCTTGCTGAGAATTAAGGGTTGACCAGCTAAGTGACTTCACAGCGATCGCACCTCGCTGCTAATGTTGAACCTCTCTTGCGGTATTAGGGAAAGTAATGGCATTGCGGGACCGTTTTCCTCACTTCTCATAGTATAAGAGAGAAGAGGGGCTCTGCCCTGAACCCCGGGTTCAGGATTGCAGGCATCCAAGTCGTCTTTGGTTCTGAAGACCTCTAAGCGCTGTTGAGCGATTTGCTCCAGTGAAACAGTTGGAGGTTTTAGGATGCAATTACTCTTCTTTGTGAACCAAAAATCTGTGAACTATTGTAAACTGTCCTTCACTGTAAATGAAAACAACAGTTTTTGAAATGAACTTCTCTATAAACACTACTCCTGCCCCTAAACTTCAAGCCGTATCCTTTGGTTTTCTTAGAGATCAATATGTTCTTATCCAGCGTGAGAGTCTTTTTTTGAGTGCTGCTGAATATTCAGCCTCTGAAACGAGAGGGGGAAATAAGTGAGGCGGTGAAGTTGAAAACTCAGCTTGACAAGAACAAGGAGAGCTAAACTCTCCCAGCAGTCGAGCTGGGATGCTGATGGACAAGAGGTTCTCAGCATCCTCATTGCCCATGAGATTCAGCTCCGTGGATCTGTCTGGAAAAGGTTGCTTGATCAGCACCTTGCAGGATTTGTCCCTTTATGCAGTAATAAGGATCAGACAAATACTGGCATATTTATCTCCTTCCTGAGGTTTCATCAGTAAAATGGATGAGTTCTGCATTATTCACCATATGTTTCACATTTGGGCATCAGGCTTTGCGCTCTCTCCCCTTGCCCTCGGGGACCGGAGTGATGGAGCAAGGGTGTATCTCAAACCTGGCTACCATAATCTTCCTCCTTTGCTCAGCAACTTCGAAACACTAATATTTAATGCGGTGTCTTCCCTTCCTTCTGCTGCTCTTCCCCCCCCCGGACTCTTCCACCCACTTGAGCAGTCAGCATGTTCTGCTCCCCCTCGCATATGGCGCGCATAATTTCCCATATATTAAAACCCAAACCCAGGAAATATTTAATGTTCCAAAAAACATAACAGTGAAATTAGAAACATCAAAATACGAAGGCTACTGAAAGGGAAGGGGATTCTAGCCGGGAAATAACAAAGCAATCTGCCTGTAACGCTTCCTCTTGCATTAGGGAGCAGTATCTGGATGGAGCTCTTTGGAGAGCTGTGTATTTAATCGCGGTAACTTGGAACATCTGGATTTGGGAGAGGCAGTGAAAGAACCTGCCTCTGTTGTCTTGGTAAATGTCTCGCAGGTAGGGGAGGTTATTAGAAGATGTTCGTCCCTGAAGCCTTCTCCTCCCCAGCTGAGCCGGCCCCGTTCCCACAGCCTCTGCTCCACCATCTCGGGGATCTCTGCTGAACTTGCTTTCCCTGGACCGGTCCTTCTCTTACCCTTGAGGACCCAACACTGGATGATCTTCCAGTTGTGACCCAACTGGAAGTGCCGTGTCTGCTGGCACCCCGCTGGGGTGCTGTTGGGCTGGCCGGTGTCCAGCCTGCCGTTCCCCAGGACGCCGGGTCCTTCTCATCCATCTACCCCCAGCCTGTCTCCATGCCAAGGGTTGGAGTGCTCCAGGCGCAGGGCTTGGCGTTCGCCCTCCCTGAATTTCCTGAAGCTCCTGCGGGCCCGTTCCTCCTCCCTAGGTCCCTGCGAATGGCCATTTGCTGCTCCCGGCGTGGTTGCTGGAGAAACCACCTTGGCGTTTAACCACGCAAGAAGTTTTGGGGTGGGCAGTCAGAGATTTGTAGGGTCTTCAAGTACTCTTGAGACCACTCTGGGCAGCGAGGACGTCTGTGCCGCGAGCGTCCTGTGACGGCTGTTCCAGCTGCTGTCGTGACTGCTGAGCCAAGCTCCATCCTCCGCAGGGACCTCCAGCCCCCTGACCTGCTCAATCAGACCCTGTAGCTGCCCGTTGTTACTGGAGAGGTTTGTCAGGAAGGGCATTTAGAGGTCATTTCAGTGTCTAGGGAACAACGCCCCAAACCAAAAAAGCTCCAAAGAATATTAGATCTGAGATCTGCTCAGTCCTGTTATTATCATTACTGCTTTTTGAAGGCTCTTCAGTTAAGCGAGTCCATCTTACATGCTTCCAACATATGGCCTTAGTAAATGCTTGCCCTCTTCCTATCCCTGGAGTTTTGTCAAGCATCTGTTTCAAGCGCAGTGTGGCAAGCGTGAAATTTTTGGTCACACAAACGCAGTGTACCGCGTGGATTTGTTAAGAAGGCAGATGTGATTTTTAGGTCAAACGTCTGGAGCGAGCAGCTTTATATAGCTGTGCCGCCAGTTGCCCCTACATTAAATAATGTTTTCTGTTAATCCTGGGAAAAGAAGGCTGGTTTGTCTGTCCGTGATGCTGTGATGCCAAGGGGAATGGCGGGTCTGGTTTCCAAAGATGCAGGGAATTTATTGACTGTACGTCACCCTGGATCCAGCCTGCCTGGGATGGGGGCTTTCCGTGAAGCTGAATTATTTTGAAAATTTTGCCACTTTATTCTTGAGGTCCTGATGGTGCCTGGCTTTTAACCGGCAGAGCGGAGTTACTGCTGCTGCGCTAATGCCCGTGGAACGGGAAACGGTATCCAAGGAAAGCAGCAATGGTGTGTGATGGGGATACCCTGACTCTCCTGAATGAATCTGGGGAGCGTTGCTGAAATTCCGCGTGCCGATTGCCGGTTCGTCTGAGCTGTGCTTTCTTTTTAGTTCAGTCATGCACGGAGCGGCACAGAGCTCTTGTGCTGGTTGGAAATGTCAGAAGTCAAAATTTGGATGCCGGGTTTTTTGCTGAAATGTTGCGTTTCGTGGAGAAGGAAGGCTCTTCTCTTTTCAAGAAAAGAGTATTGCCCAATACGCGGCTTCTGGCTTTTGATGACCCGCCGTAATGCTAAGTGCATTGATTGCTGGGGCATGGAGGATACTGCGTGAAACCGTACATTTAAAAATAGATCAGGAAATAAGTTGTCTAAATCAGGAAGTTTTAGAAGAATAATCATAATAGGTGTAACGAAAACCCTGTGCAGCTTAGTGTCCAGCCTCTGCGAGCGGGTACCCGTGAAAATCCAGCCCAGGGTGCTCTTTTTCCCCCTGCCTTGTGCTACGAGTGACGCTGCATTCAACATCCATTTTGTGTGAGCTGGGCATTGAAAACGTGCCGCTGGACCTACCCTCCAGAAATGCTGCGTATTCAGCTTTTCCCTCCGCTCTGTGGCACTGCATCCCCAGCATTGCTTGTATTTCCAGTAACCTTTTCTTTTTGTAATTCCTTGTGGTACGTTCCTGCCTTCTGGCATCTTCTCTGCAAGAACTATCAGGTATATTCCCTACTGCACCTTTTAATCTTCCGGTTCACTTCACAGCATTGCACTTGACAAGCTATTTTTTCCTTCTTTTTTTTNGCTTGAGAGCACAGAACTGAGACGGTAGAATTTGTTCTCACGTTCCATAAAATATTCCAGGTGACTTTAAATCCCTTCCCTGGGCACGGGAGATGCCTTGCAGATGCTGAGCAGCGAAGCAAAGGGAGCGCGCTCGTGTTCTGCAGGATGTTATTTTCTGAAAGCACAAGTGCCATCCTGAAGCCTTCAGGTGTAGCCCATACCAATTTTACTAATAAAGGTATTCTAAATTCTATTCTCTTTCTTGTCCTCTTCGTTTGATGGAGAGAACTCTTACACCACCAGTTTTATTTTTCTGAAGTACTCTATCGATGTGCGTTCCGTGTTTGTACAAATGAAAATGTCTTATTTTAAAAATGAAATTGAATGTCTTCTAGTTGTTTGGCACGCTGGTATTTGCATGGAGGCAAGTACGCATTGGGCATAATATGAAGATCCTTGAAAAAGACAGATATTTTAAGTCTGAAGGCTGAAGCTTTTCTGAAAGCTTTGCTTCATGATGTGTTTTATCTGAAGCTGCTCCCTGCAGGTTGGAGGATCGGCTTGACGTGCATTTTGGTGAGGTTTAGCTGGGTCTTCGCCTGTGCTGGGTCATCCCCCAGAGCAGCCTGTGTGACAGCCGTGTCCCCAAGGCTGCCAGCGGCCGGGCGCTGTCGGGACATGTGTAAAGCCGAGGACCAGCCCCGGGACAGCCCGGCTTGCAGTGCCCATCCTCCGAGCTCCGCCGACAACCTGCTGCTCCCTGCGTCGAGCCCACGTTGGTCCTTTCCAAATGACCTCTCAGGAAAGACGTCCAGGGATGCAGAATCCCTGGTGCCTCTGGGTAGGCCATTCCCACAGGGAATTATTTGCTGCGTTCGGGGCGGGGGGGAGATAACGGAAGCCCAAAGGCAGTCTGCTCCAACCTCACTTATTTTTTAATTCGTGCTAAGTCATTTCGTGATGCTCGTGAGATCCCCAAGCAGGCAGCTCCTGGTGTAGGTGACACAGGAACCTCGAGGTCCTCGAGGACCACAGGAACCACATTTCCCTGCTTTGGGAAAATGCAGTTGCGCTTGCCCTGGCTGCAGAGGTTGCTGTGGGCGGGATAACTGCTGAAACGGCAGTTTTGAAGGCTGAATCACTTTCTAAGCCTGGCGTTGTCAGTCACTTTTGTTTGTTAGAGATTCTTGTTTCCAGCATCATCTGATGTGAAGGACCTGCCCGTTTCTTTACTTGAACGCAGCTGAGTGAAAATCAGGCTGTCATCTGACACAGCAATGTCACTTTGGGATTTTGGAGGGGGGTTAATCTAATCTATAATCAAAGTTTTCATGTCTGAGAAAATAACTAAGGAGGCGGTGGGTGGCCTTCTTCAGTTGCAGAGTTAAAGAAATAGGGTCTTTTGGTTGAACTAAATACATCTTTTTGAATTAATTTTTTTTTTTTTTGGTGAAAATGGTTGCCCATCTCTGTCTATGAAGTCTACCTGGCACTTGCCTTTTGGTGTTGACTCCAGGCAGGTGGTGACGGGAGGCCGAGAGGTAGCGCAGGAATGGAGCGGCAGGCAAGCGGCGACGGTCCCGGTGGATAAAATAAAACCAAAATGTCTTGATAAGCAGCTGACGGAGGGTTTTGTAGTATATCCCTGGATCCGGCCTTCTCATGAAGCCACCAGAGATCACAGAGACCTTTGGGTCTCTTTGCCTGGCTCTGCTGTTGGAGCCTCAGCACAATTAGTCCCTAACGAAGAGGAGGTTTGTATTGGCTTTTCCTCATAAGCCATCATCCTCTTTCAGCCGCAGAGCGTTTGTCGTCTCTCACAGCAGCGTCTTGTTGATTGTTTATATTGTCAAAGTGGGTGGCTGGTAAAACTATAGGAAATTGTGAAGCAGCTGGTGTTTAATTAGTGTGTTCCTTATATAGCTGATTAGCCACGCTGATCTCACTCCGAGTGGGCTCAGGCCAGAGTCGTGCCGTTGGTTGTGCTGGGGTTGTGTAACTGAGAACGTGAATGAGCGTCATGTGTTTCTGCTTTAATTAAAGCCCGCAGTTGCGTTCGAGGTGGGGCGGACACGGAGGGCTGACCTGCCCTGCCGAAACCCTGGAGATCGCGGCTGAAGCCCTTTCCCCCAGTGCAGCTCATTGCAAAACTCTCCTCTTGAGCCAAGATTTCCCGTTTATGGAAGAGGGAGGGGGTGAGATTTAGGCCTGGTGTTATTTCTCGTCGCCCGAGCTCTGCGATGGGCTGTGCTTTGCAGAAGGAAAAGCTTCACTTGCCTGTTTCCATTTGCATACAGCCGAGTTACAACTCCTACGCGCTCTTCCAGGCAGCAAAGTCACCTTGTCCCTTCCCCACTTGCAGGTAGTGAGCTCCCAAACCAGGACCGAGATTAGACCTCAAGCCTCCTTCAAGTCTGGACGCGTTTCAGTTTGGCTGAGACGCCTATAAAGAAATCAAGGAGCGCTGCGGCTTGGAAAAACTTGTGCTGGAACGTGCTGCTGAGTGGTCAGAGATGTTCCCCTTCAGACTGAGCTCGTTGCTGCTCCGCAGGGTGTAAATCAGCTGGTAAATCAGTTAACTGTTGCTTAAACGTGTCCTCCTGTAGCCAAGAGTAGGTGCAGTGAAGATGCTCTTCCTTGCGTGTTGCCTGCGAGGGCTGGTAGGGCGTTATCTGCCCACGCCGAAAAGTGTTCAGGAAAATAATAAAAACAAACAAGGTTTAAAGATCCCCTCTGCAAAAATAGCTGTGATGCTAAATTCATGCAGTCCTGCCTGCAGAGCTGCACAAATGTTTTCCCACGAAGGGATTACTCGCTCTTGCAGGTTTTTCTGCAGCAGCAGGAGTAGGATTTGCGGCTCTCGAGCCCAGAGCCGGTGGCTTTTTGGGGGGTGGTCAGGCAGTGGTGGGGCGCTGCTGCTACTCCTGCATGGTGGGATCCGTGGGGAGAGATGGTCTTCCTTGCAGAGCACTGTGTGTTATTTTTGCAGTCAAAGTGGGCTAAATCAAACGCCAAGGGTCGGTTGACGCGGGGAAGTGGTAAGCGGGAAGCACGGGAACAGTCTCCTTGTCACATTCAGGACACGGAGAATGGGATGGGGGAAGAGGAAGCACAAAAGCCTGTTAGCCGGGGCACCAACCTTTTTCTTTTCTGTTTAGTTTCAGCTTCCCTTAAAATTCCTGCTGTTTATCCACTTTGCCCACACGGGAGCCAGAAGCCTTCCTGCTCTTTTCTGTCAAATTAAATTAATGGGGAGAAAAAACAACCACACAGATGCTCGAAATCCCAGGCTAATACGGCAGCGTTTTGGCTCTTGCTGCTGATTCTCCATGTGCTTCAAAAGCAACTCTGGAGCCACTGGGGCACTCAGAAAGGCGCAAGAGCAACAATTGCTGTGTTTAAATGGAGCTGAATTTTTCATCCAGTTCTGGAAGGAGGGATGGGGAGTCAAATCCTGGGTTTGCCTGTGATCTCTTTCTGCATACGTGTGCATGTGTGATGGGGCTGGATTGCTGCAGGCAGCGCACGGGAGTTTTTCATGGAATACATTGAACAAATGAGCTTTGCTGCTAAAATAACAGGATCAACAATGTTGTTGGGAAAACTTCTGCGACCGTGAGGGAAGTGTCTGCCCCATCCACAGCTCCCCGATTCCGGCAAACCGCCTGGGAGAGACAAGTCAGAGGTGGAAATGGCGGAGCAGCGTGCGTGCGCTTTGGTGATGTGGCTTTTGGGGAGGGCGGTTTGATTTTTCCGAGCTCACTTGAAGTCTCCTCTCTGCCCTGTAGCTCTTTGCGGCCGGCACAGGACCTGGAGAATCGCTCCACATCAAACGGCCCCAGCGACAAAAGGCCACCGGCATGAGCTGCTGCAGCTGCCGAAGGCAGGACCCTTGTGTCCCCTGGATGCAGATACCATCTTTGTGCAGGGGAGTAATTAAGGCAAAGCTTGCGACAGTCGCAGCGCGGCACCAGCCATCTGCTTATTTTTTGCTCGTTGTATTTTCAAGTGCAGAGAGGAGCCGAGGGCGGAGGGAAATGGGCTTTGGCCGTACCTAAGAACCCGGATCATCCTTCTGTAAACAGCTTTGATTTGGCTCTTTATAGGCAGCTCCTGCCTTCTCCGGGCATCGCTGCGTCTCTCCGACAGCATGTGCTCTGCTGTGGTGGTTCCTCTTCCTGCACTTTCTTTCCTTTTTTTTTTCCTTCTTCCCTGGGTTGCTGAGGAAGCTCTCACACGCTCCAGATTTAGGGCTGGAATCTGGTGGCGCTGCTGGGAGTTTTGCCTCAGCGGAGTGGTGGGGGGGGGTTCGCCTTTTCTCCTAAAAACCCGTGGGGGATGAGGGGAGTTTTGCAAACCTTCAGCAGTTTTATTGGTATTAACTGTAATGAGCTGGTTTGGCCTCCGTGAAAGCTGCGGCTCTGGATCGGGGTAAGAGTGAAGCGTGTGCCGTGAGGGGTCTGGAGCTGTTGGAGCCCCTCGTGGTTGATGCGATGGATGCGTTTGGGGTTTTGCTGAGTTGGAGCCTGTAGGAAGATCAGGAGTAAGCCCCGATCCTACGGAAAACCCATACTCTTGAGTTTTGTTCACTTAGTCATCTTATCCTTGAAAACATATTATTAAAGTCAGTACTGTTTGGATGATTAAGACCAAAATTTGCCAAACAGTATTTCTAAACGCTAGTAGCTAGATATCTGGGAGAGCAAAGTTTTGGTTTGTTTTGGCGTTTTTTCTGCAATTTGGGAGATGCTCTTTAAGCTGGCTGCCAGCAGGACAGCTTGTTTCCATGGTGTCTTTTGCTGTACCCTGCTTCCCTTGTGAATGCTGCGCCTTACAGAGGCATAAAGCGGCGATTTCTAAAAATGCCTATGCTATGCAGCGCCTTTTAAGACACTATTCTTTTACTTTTTTGAAAATTGCTAGTCAAGAGTCTCCAAAATGTATCATAAGCCGTCAAATGGATTTAAATGGTTTTCTTAATTCAGAGCAAATTCTCCAGTGAGAGCATGCCATCCACAATTTAGTCTCTCAACTTTAAAAATGTCGGATTCTCGCCTCTCAATTCAAGTGGGGATGGTAAAGTGGGACCTCAGTAAGGAGGTTCTTCAGTGTAGCATTAGCGCTGAAGTGTTCAAATGCGTTTCACATGCAGATTAGGAACCTTTTCATTATAGCACTTGTCCTGTGTAGCTTTACCCCCAGCTTCAGAAGAGTTTGGTTTTGCTGTTCGCTCCTTTTTCCGATTGACTCCTTCACATCGCAGCGTGCTGTTAAAAAGCAGTTTGCACCTGCCTCTGGCAACGAAGAGGTTAAAACTTCCCTTGCCTCCTTGGCTATTCTCTTGTCCATCCATAGACTACTTAAAGTCAACACGGTTTTTTTTCTGCTTAAACGCAAAAGTGGAGCGAAAGTGCTTTTGGCCCTTTTGGCACGTGGTGCTTTGTAGAAAGAGATGGAATAATTGTTATTCCACGAAGTAAAACTGGCAGTGATCCCTAGCACATGCCTATGGGGTTTTTCGTCTTTCCTTCCCGCTGTTAATTTTGCACGAGCAAGAAGCCGCTGCAAAGGCACTTCAGAAATGCAATTTTAATTAGTACTTGTTTGTCCAAGAATCAGCCAGCAGTTGGGATTAGAGGGTACGGAGCGTGTCCTTGCGCTAGGAGCTCATTGCAGCTCTTGCTTTGCTTCAACAGTCTTTGGATTTGCAGGCGATCCACTGGTGAAGGTTTCCCCGCTAATCCGACTTCTTTTCGAGGAGTTCAGACACTGACATCCCACTCCCTCCAGTTTTTTTTCCAGACCCTGGATTCAATCACGAAGTCTCGGTTTGCGTGAAGCCCGCAGCGTGCTGGAGGTCTGCCAGGGCAAACGGCAGATCCCTTTCCCCGAGGAATCTGGTGCTGCTTAACTTCTAGGCAAAGCACAAATAAAAGACTCGGCTTTTTGGCCGCAAACCGTGTCGTGGCGAGGGACAACGGCTTTGTTAGCGAAACGAGAACGGCAAAACGCGTGGGATTCCCTGTGTAGAAATGTCACCTCTCTCTGGATGATGGAAGCAGCTCCCTCTCTGCTCCCAGCTGCCTTGTTCTGCATCACGTTACAGAACCGTATCGCGGAGCAGATATCCCCAAGGATAATCCCCGAGCATTTCAAGTACCCCTCCACACAACCTGCACCGTGGTGGGTGATGGGTGGTCCCCTTCCGCCTGTGCCCATGCCAAGGCTGAGGTGTGGGGAACCAGCCTTCCCTTGACCTTCTCCTATTTTGTCCTGGGGACCTTGCTGCCAAACTGGTTGTGAATTGCAAGAAAGCACCCGCGGCAAAATGAATGTTCATGCTGCCTTTTCCAGCTTGACTGTGTGTGGTCAGTGAATGACGTTGTACTCCTTGGGATGACAATTTGAAGGAGAAAAAGGACCTATTTTCTGCATTTCCTTTGCTCCCTGAGGACGCTGACTTCAAGTGAGCTCCCATCGTAGTAAGTGAAATCCTGGCTCGTCATCGGGTCCAATTCTTCTTGGGCCGATGCTGCCTTCACACATGGCTACTAAGCCCATTCATCCCTGCTGGCGCCGCCACCTAATTATGGGGTGCCGGAGAGCACAGGCTGGCTGGTGATGGACACTGTCTGCTTATGGGAGCAACCTCTAATTCAAACACTTTTTTTTTCCCCCCCCTAAATGTTGAAGGTGAAATCTTGCCGCCAAGGAGCTTGCTGAGAGTTTTGCCAACAGCCTTGAATCCAAGTTTCCATTTAAAAAAATCAATGCATTTGTTGGGGTTTTTTAAAGAAAAAAAAACAAACCCAAACCCAACCAAAAAAACCCAAACCACCACCTCTAAAACCCCCAACAAAACGACTCGGATGTTGAGCGTGCCCCGTTCCAGCAGAAGTCAGCCACAGGCGAGGCTGTTGTGCTCAGGCTTTGTGCTTTGTACCAACTAGGAGTCAGTAGATCATCCAGGAGAATTTCATTGCTCGCGCTGTGATCGGCACTGCTTCACGCCACCTTCCCAAAGAGCTCTCTTGCGTGAGCAGTCGTGGTCCTCAGCCCACAGAGCCTTAACATTTTCATAGGTCTCCCGGCATGACAAACAGACCTGGGCTGGGCTGTGATTTCTGCTTGTGAAGCAGCTTTTGAGGCCCTAATTTGTCTGACCCTTAAACGGGCAGTTTGGTTAAATCCCTTTGCAAATATTGGAACATCTGATTTGTGCTTGGGTCGATCTGCTTTAATCCATTCGGAGGCAAATCCAAAACGGCCTCTCTGCCTCGGAATTTCCTTACCGGGCAATCATCTTTACCAAATTTGTGTTTTCGTTTCGAGACAGTTCTTCCCATAGTCATTTTTCTTTTCTATCTGCTTCCCCCAGTGTTTGAAATAAAATAAACTCCAAACCCTGAGAAATGAGAATGACATTTACTATTAAATGCCGGAGGCACAGAATGTGTCTGTTATATTTCTCAGGAATTGTGCTTCCGCGCTATGGATGCGTGAAGGGTAAGATAAACCTGAGAGCTGCCCTCCCTAGGAATAGGCTCATATCAAGTAGTTGTCAAAATAAATGCATTACTTGGCTTCTTTGAGGTGCTTACAGGGCTATTTCAGCGCACTCTTATTTACCCACAAAGTGAAACTGCTCCATCTGTCAATAACCATTACTCACGTCCCTGTTCTTAATACCAGCCGATCGTGAACGCGAATGTGTTCGCCTAAATTCTGTCTGCAGAAATATGTCCGAAATTCCCCAAATCTTCAGTCTCCTGAACCTTCAACTTCAACGTCCATTTCAGCGATGGATCAGAAAGCGACGCGGGTCTGTGCGAAACTCATGATGAAGAGCTCGGTCATCAGCCAATGCGTATTTCTGATAGTGCCTTGAATTTAGTGTTTGGGAGGAATTTAGGTTTGGGAGGTACTTCTGAGTGTTTGAAGGAAACTGGGACCGGTCGGTGAGTTGTGGTTATGCTTTAGATTTGAAAGTGCCTGTGCAAAATAACCCTCTCGTGGAGGAGGCGCCGTGTGTCTGCAGTCACCGGCACAGCTGGGCAGAACGATGGCGTTCGTCTTTCCCTGCTCTTTTGTTCCTCTTGTTTCCGAGGGGCCAGCTGAGCTGATGGGGACTTGTGCCCTGTTCCTACCTGTCAGGGGAATAACAGAATCACAGAATTCCCAGGGTTGGCAGGGACCTCTAGGGATCATCTGGTCCAACCCCCTGCCAGAGCAGGGCCACCTACAGCAGGGGGCACAGGATGGCGTCCAGGCGGGTTGGGAATGTCTCCAGAGTGGGAGACTCCACCACCTCTCTGGGCAGCCTGTGCCAGGGCTCTGCCACCCTCCAAGGAAAGAAGTTCCCCCTCACATTCAGATGGAACTTCCTATATTCGAGCTTGTACCCATTGCCCCTTGTCCCGTCACTGGGCACCACTGACAAAAGCCTGGCCCCCTCCTCCTGGCCCCCTCCCTTTCAGTATTTGCAAACATTTATGGGCTCCCCCCTCAGCCTGCTCTTCTCCAGACTAAAAAGACCCAACTCCCTCAGCCTTTCCTCATCAGAAAGATGCTCCAGCCCCCTCATCATCCTCGTGGCCCTTGGCTGTCCCCTCTCCAGCAGTTCCCTGTCCCTCTTAAACTGAGAAGCCCAGAACTGGACACAGGACTCGAGTTGTGGCCTCCGCAGGGCAGAGCAGAGGGGCAGGATGACCCCCCTCCACCTGCTGGCCACACTCCTCTTGATGCCCCCCAGGATGCCACTGGCCTTCTTGGCCACCAGGGCACTTTTCAACTCTACTTTGTGACAGCCCAGAGTTTCATGTGTTTGTTTTTCCCCAGGAACGTGGTGGTGGCTTGCAGCATCTTTGCTAGAGACCGTGACTCACCCAGAGAGGTTTCTCTCTCGATTTCTGGGGTTTGGCTCGGGTGTTCAGAGGATAAAAATGTCATTTCATCCATAAACAGAGCAGGTTTGTTCTAGAGTGACGCTCACGTGCGTGCCTCTCAGACCCCATCTTCATTGTATCACCACCTTCAAAAAGTCAATTTAACTGTAATATTTTGCATTTGATAGTCGCTTGAAGCAAGTTTAGAAGCTGGAGGAGTATTTTGGTGTAAGCGCTGCAGTGGAGAAATGCTTTTTGGCTTTGCGCGATGAATCGTGAATGTCGTCCTTGCGATGTCACCTGTCTTCATCCGCGAAGACAGCCCCCTCCAGCTGGGATTTTTGGAAGAAAGCAGTTGTGGCTGGTGGTTCTGCTCTGAGCTTCTTCCCCTCCGGATGCAGAGACGCCGAGAGCTGAGCCCTGGGGAGAGCGCGCCAAGACGTGGGAGCCCCCCAGGTTAAACTGCTTTTCCTGTTGTAGGACACACCACGCTGCCCCAGTCCCGTTTTGGGTACCGAGGGGCCACTGGCAGCTCGGAGCAGAGCGAGGGAGCAGCAGTGTTGAATCCCGATCCTTCATTTCGGTGCTTCCACCGGGGCACGGGGCGTTGCTGCGTTGTGGCTGAGGCTGAGAGAAGTTTGGTTACCTGTGGAATTTGCTGGCTGTGATTTTGGTGCCAGGTGGAGAGGAAGAACGTGACTGGAAGTCAGCCACTTTGCTGCCCTGGAGAAAAAAATATATTCACATTAAAAAAAGAAAAGTAAATAACGTGTTCCTGTTAAGTGCCTGTTAGTTATACATATTACATCTAAAAGTAATTATCATTTAATTAGCAGTCTGGCAGCAGTGGAAGGAGATGAAGTTACAGTTACATCGCGTTTATTACTGGTGGCAAGCAAAGGGACCCAGAAGCCATTTGGCTGGTCCCTTTGGCGAGTGCGAGCAGCCTCAGGGAGCCAAACCCAGGGGGGCTGGGGGCTGCGGTGAGCGGGACAACAGGGACACGGTGGTGGAACCCGAATGTGCCCACTGCAGGTTCTCCATAACTGATACCTGCTTTGTCCGTAAGGAATTAGATGCTCCCATTTGAAAACCAGTGGGTTTGGGATCAGGTTTAGGTACCAGGTTAGATGAGCACCAGCAGTCTCTGACGCCCAAACTCTGGTCTCCATCCTGGGTGTTTTTAAGGATAAATATTTAGTCTTGTTTTCTCTTTCCTTTTGCCTGTACCAAGCGTTTTGTTGTAAGTCAGAGGTCGGAAGTGCCAAAGGATCACACGTTAGTGGAAATGAAGTACAAGAAATCTTTCACCTTCCTAGAGGTGAAATCCTGGCGTTCTCCCGCACACGCGTCACTGGGATTTTGGAAGTGGTGCAAACGCAGATCCTTAAATCTAGGACTACATAAAAACATTGTCTTCTTGAGGAACTGGGAAGTGGTTTAGAGGTGTTGGCTCCCTAGCTGTGTGTTAAAATCCACGTTTCTAGGAGGACTGGTGAAGGCGCTTCCTGTTCTGCTCCGAGCTGCCCAATGAGGTGGATTTCAGTCGCTGCCAATTAGCAGAAATGAGGTTTTAAACTACTCCTGGCGAAAACTTTGAAGCTGGTCCCTGACGTTGCCCTGGGGAGTTCTGCATCTCTCCCCTGGAATAAATAGGTCTGATTTGCATAGACAAACACTACCCTTTTAATGAAAAGTTCAGGTGGGATTGAAAAGCCCTGAACAAGCTGTTCGGGAGGGTGGTTGCCACTTGCGGTGAAGAGGCGACTGATGGTCGATAGAAGGAAGAGACCGTGACCTTCTGTTGATTAATCTTTAAAGGTATGTGCTCTCCTTCCCTACCCCGCGGTCAGGAACGGCACCTTTCCCGTGCACCATGCCATGCACGCGGCGTGGGGAAGAGACTCTGATTTACTCTCGTCTCCCGGCTCAGCTTAAAATTGCCAACGGCTTTGTTTTGCTAGAATTTTATCTCACGTCGGTTAACGTGTTTTAACTAACGAGATACGAGAAAACATTCATTTTCCTGGTGGAGCCCAGGCTTTGTGGCGTAGCTCCTGGGTTTGATTACAAGTTGTACTCCGGCTGGATAATTCCCCTGCGAGTAAAATGTGACAGCAATTTCCAGATCTGCTTTGAGTGTAAGACCTTTAGGGGACCAGCCATGTAGGAAAAGTAAAACCAGGTTAACTAAATACTGTGCCTTTCTGGCTCTTCCTCTATACTAATCTGTGGCCCCCGTTGTATTCCACCTCGAAGTGCCATAGCTTTCCAGGTGGGGAAAGTAGTTTTCTCGCTCTCTTTTGTGCTTTTTTCTGTGGTTTCCAATATGAAAATCATGCTCTGTTTTATCTCAGCCTCCAAATCTGAGGCTGCCTCTCCTCTGCGACTGTGCCTAATAAATCACTGTAAGCGATCACTATTCTTTCTCCCAATTCTGCCTTTGTGGATAAATGGGACACAGTTAAGGGTCACCCCTTCCCGGCATACTGATGTGTGTGACTCTGGAGCCCAGCTATAGGATGGTTGTGGGATGGAGCCGCTTCCCAGTGCTCTGCGGCGGCACCTGGGCTCGTTGCTCCGGGCCAGTGGGAAAGGCTGGGAGCCCGTCTCTGCGCCGGCCCCGGGACAGCTCTGCGGCTGCCATTAGATGAGCTAAACTGAAGAGCCATCTTTTCAAGTATATCCCAAGGGAGAATCCTGTAAGTGCAGCTATTTCCTCAAAAAGCATTCCTGTACAGCGACTGAGTCCTCTTTGAAGGGTAATTATGAACTTCACTTTCTCTAAGGTGACTTCTTCAGGGCTTGTGCTCTGAGACTCCACATTGCACGTCTCCTGAAACGCTGCGATGCAGCACAGGGAGCGCGGGACCGGCGCCATCGGAATTAGGTGCATTGAGGTGCTGGAGCGTTGTCCAGAGAGGGGCAATGGAGCTGGGGAGGGGTCTGGAGAACAAGTCTCATGAGGAGCAGCTGAGGGAGTTGGGATTGTTGAGCCTGGAGAAGAGAAGGGTGAGGGGAGACCTTCTCACTCTCTGCAACTCCCTGAAAGGAGGTTATAGCCAGGGGGGGTCAGTCTCTTCTCCCAAGGAACAAGCGACAGGACAAGAGGAAATGGCCTCAAGTTGTGCCAGGGGAGGTTTAGGTTGGATATTAGGGAAAACTTCTTTACCCAAAGGGTTGTCAAGCACTGGAACAGGCTGCCCAGGGAGGCGGTGGAATGGCCGTCCCTGGAGGTATTTGCCAGCCGGGCAGACGTGGTGCTGAGGGACATGGGTTAGGGCATGGTGGTGGTGGTTTTGGCATAGGTTTATGGTTGGACGCAATGATCTTGAAGGTCTCTTCCAACCCAGGTGGTTCTATGATTCTAATTAGCACCTTGCGCTACTGCCAGCGCTCGGGTGAGTGACAGAGAACATCCCAAAACACCTGCAACTCCTCGTGCCCCTGAGCAAGGCTTGCTCCCATCTTAGGGCTGTTGGTCAGGAAGGGTCTCTCGAGGCTGGCGTCTTGCTGAGGTCCCCACAAGGTGGCTGTAGGAGATGGTTGGGCGGTTGGCGCGTGGCCTGAGTGTCTTCTGCTTCCAAGCGGCTGTGGAAACGGGGTAAGCCCTGATGCGTGTACTGGAGATCTTTGGGGCTGGAGTTCTACTTCAGCTGACAAAATACGTAGTGTTGGGGACAACCGCTACCTGCCCGTGAGCGGTTTGACAGCCTGTAGCAGTGTGGAAACTCCTGCTAAAAGTGCTGAAGAAACGGGAGGTGGGTGCTCAGGCATCTGCTGGATTTTAGTGCTGGGACATCCCTGGGTTTTCTAGAATACACAAGGAAGGAAAACCCTGTTAGACAATGACCTTGGCAGCGGTTTTTATCCTGGAGGGGAAATTCTACAGTTGAGTTATGGTCCTGAAGCTTGGACGCGTAAAGAGAAATCTGCTTTAGACTCGCACGCTGTGTCTTAGCCCACCGTGGGCAGCGTGAGGGTCTGCACCCAGCTTTCCTTGCTGCTCCTGGCTTCAAGCAAGGCTAGAAACAGCGAATTGGGTGTGCCATTCCTCGCTTGTAAAGTTATTAAGTACCAGTGCTTCCCTCACCACGGGTGACTTAAATTGGGGGGTGTGTGTGTCTGTGTGTGTGTCTGGCATATATAACAATATCGGTAATTAATTCAGCAATGTGGAAGTCACTAAAGTGAATTATAAAAGCTTTTTTCTCCAAAGCATCTGGGTATTATACTCCTCTGGCAGATGAGGAAACTGGGGTACAAAGAAGTTAAATGCTTTGCCTGAGGTCCCAGAGTGAGCCGCTTCTCGACGTGGAACTGGGAGCAGGCGAACAACAGCGACAAAGTCAAATCTGTCTTGAGCAAGGTCACAGGCATGGGTAGACATAATAGGTATTTCAAAAAACACATAGTTTTCTCAGCTTCTTTGCCATTAAAAGTTTGAGTCGTATTAATCTCCAGTAAATTCCGAAAAGGCATTTAATCTAGCATCTCTTTTATGTGGTATCTCTTATTTTTAATTTGTTTTGCAGATTCTGTAGTACTTAGCAACAGCGGGAAAATAAACCCATTTGAAACAGACAATTAACCAAGGTCACTGGGGCAGGGAAGCTAGAATTATTCAAGAAACAGCTATTGCAGATGCCGTCCTGGGGATAATATTAAGCAAGGTACGCTGCTGCGGGCTAAAATGCCGTTCCTTTGTAGAAATTTTATTACATTCTTGCGAAAAGACATCCAGCTTTCATCTGCCCAAGCCATTACGCGGGCAGCAAAGAGAAGCTGAGAGCGTGGCTCCTGCCTGACTCCGCATCTGCATGTAGATGCCCCGCGGTAGGAGGCAGGAGCAATATAGACTTCTCCTTCGGAGACGCGCTTCGGGTGTGACATGAGTTTTTGGGCTTTTGCGATCAGCGTTTTGCCATCGCGCGCTGCTGTTAGCCGCTTCCCAGGGCTGCCCTGGCACTCCAACGCTCTTCCATTACTGCAAAGTTCTTAAATTAACGAGCTGAAGTTCACTTCTAGAGCAAATACCGCTCCACAGCACACACCCAGGCCCTGCCCTGCACGTTTGCTATGGGGAGAAGCTGGGACGGGGCTGAGGGGTCAGACGGGGGCACCCTGCATTTCGCAGGATCCCAGCCTGGCAGGGGTTGGAAGGGACCTTTGGGATCATCCAGTCCAGCCCAGCCCCCGGCCAGAGCAGGGTCACCCAGAGCAGGGTGCACAGGAACGCAGCCAGGCGGGTTGGGAATGTCTCCAGGGAAGGAGACTCCACAGCCTCTCTGGGCAGCCTCTTCCAGGGCTCTGCCACCCTCAAAGGAAGGAAGTTTTTCCTCGTGTTGAGATGGAATCTCCCATGTTCCCGTTTGTGCCCGTTGTCCCTTGTCCTGTCGCTGGGCACCACTGGAAAGAGCCCGGCCCCATCCTCTTGCCCCCAGCCCTGTAGCTATTGCTGAGCATGGATGGGATCCCTCTCAGTCTGCTCTTCTGCAGGTGGAACAGCCCCAGGTCTCTTGGCCTTTCCTCATCAGAGAGGTGCTCCCATCCCTTGATCATCTTCATAGTCCTCTGCTGTCCCCTCTCCAGCAGTTCTGTGTCCTTCTTGAACTGGGGAGGCCAGCACTGGACACAGGACTCGAGTTGTGGCCTCCCCAGGGCAGAGCAGAGGGGCAGGATGACCCCCCTCCACCTGCTGGCCACACTCCTCTTGATGCCCCCCAGGATGCCACTGGCCTTCTTGGCCACCAGGGCACAGTGCTGGCTCATGGGCATCCTGTTGTCCCCCAGGACTCCCAGGTCTGCAGAGCTGCTTTCCAGCAGGTCACCCCCAACCTGTACTGGCGCCTGGGGTTATTCCTCCCCGGGTGTAGGACCCTACACTTCTCCTTGTTGAACTTCATACGTTTTCTCTCTGCCCAACTCTCCAGCCTGTCCAGGTCACATCCAGCCTTCTGCTGTGTCGCCCACCCCTCCCAGCTTTGTGTCACCAGCAAACTGGCTGGGGGTACGCTCTGTCCCCTCAGCTGGGTCGCTGAGTGGGAAACTCTGCGTGTTTTGGACAAGTCTGAAAGCTCAAAATGGAAAATAAGATGTTGGAATTTAGGATGTTTAATTAGGAAGGGCGGGTTTGGGAGAGGGACAAATAACGCCTTTCTGGGCAGGTGAAGGACCATCCCGCGTGTGTCTCCTGAAGCAGCGGGGTTGTGTTGCTGAAGGTGAGCAGCTCCGTGATTGACGTTTATTAAAAACAACAGCAGACTAATGGAAACTGGGCACCCCGGCAGTTCTTAAAGTATGTTCTCAGCCTTCTTGCTCTCAATGGTATGACCGCTAATTATTTTTTTAATATCTTTTTTTTCTACATATTTTATAACGGGCGCTTTAGTATAAAATTGGAAGCAAAATCCAATTGTGTAGGAAAATTAATTTCCTCGAATTGAAGAAGCAATCTACTTGAGACTTTTTAATCATTAGATGATAACTGTGCACTAAAGAAAGGAAGACCATTAAAGTAACTTAATAGACTAGGATAAACGTTTTTCCCTGTATCTTCCTCATCTTTATTTAGAGATTCACACTGAGGATATTTCATAAAAGCTGCTCTTTTTGACCTTTCGTCACTTACTTGTAGAGAGGAGCCAACCAAAATAATGGCAAAGAACTAACACAGTGGATTTCTGGATACAAACCCAATAATTCTGCTAAACATTTCTGTTCATCCTTTCCTGCCAAATTCTGCTTTTCCTCTCTCGTTAAAGAAAGAATAGCTATGGGGACAAACAAAAATGCATTTAGCTGAGCTGAGCCGTGTGCGATTTTTAAAAACAAACTGTGTTAATGCTTTTAATTAAGGGGCAGAGGAACAAGAGGCTTTATCAGCTCTTTGTCTGCAGGCCATTATTTCATTGTGGATGGGCTATCTGTTATTGTAAACGTCCACCTTTTTGAAGGATTTACTACAAAATCAAATGGTGTTTTTATTTAAATTGTTGAGCGCCGCTTGATTCCTCATTTATTTAATATGGAGGCATTATTACAAAGAAGAATGTAGCACTTAATTTGTATTGCTTGGGGGAGCTGGGATCCGCTCGGGAGCGCTGCTTTGCATGCTTCACCGTACGGCGCGTTCAGAGCGGAGCGTGCGGCAGAATGAAGAAGAGGAAAATTTGAAGGTGAAGTTACAAAATCCCAATCAGGCTGTTTCCAAGAGCGTTTTGGAAAGGATCAGTGACTCTGTGGTCTATAAAGTGAAGTCATGTTGCAAAATAACGGTGGAAAAAAAGCTTCCTTTGGCTACAGCTCCCGAGCGTGGCTGTTGAGCGGCTTCCAGTTTAGAAAACCTTGTTTCTCTGGTGGCGAGTTCCCAGTGATCCACGTTATTGGATCAAAAATACAGTTTCATGTGCCGAAAACTTTCATCTGGATGGGTTTTTTTTGGCTTTAGCTGTTCTCTGAGTGCCTTTGACAGACCTAACAGGTTTTGACTGGAGAAGTCAATGGTTCCCGTGCTCCCCGACGCCTGTTCCCAGTGGAGGAGATGAACTGGGTGGTTCATGCTCCCTGTAAAACCAGAGCAACTTACCCTTCCGTTTAATTCTAGGAGGTAATCTAGGATAATGGAGCTATTAGATTTGGCATCTCTAAAGGTGCTTATCATTTCAGAAAGAATTGTTTCTGCTAATGGCAGTTAACTTGCTACAAATAAAGCAGTAGAACTGAAATCTTAAGTACTAGAGTGGCAGCAAACCTTGAAACATTATACCTCTTAGTGGGAGAAAGGCCGAGCTGGCTGTCAGGGCAGGAATCTATTGATAAAATCCTCTGATGGATTCCAGTTCTAACTAATTTAATATGGCAGCAGCATTCAGCTGTTCTACCAGTCTATTAAAAGTATTAAAAAGTCTATAAATAAGAATACTTAAGTAGCTGGAACCCTTCATTTAAGGATCCTCAAGGGTTTCACAAGGGTGGGTTTGGCCGGCTGTTGGGGGAGCCGAGCTGTAGGGTCCTGGGGGGGTTACTGAGCCCCGCGGCTGCCCGGGGTGCGCTGGGGACCCCAGGTGCTCCTCTGGCAGGAACAGGCAGTTTGTGGATGGAGAGGTTGAGCGTGGGCCCGATCCTTGCCATCTGGAAGCTGTGTCTGGGTATATCTGAGGGTGCTTTCCTCCTCCGCGAGCCGTAACAGCCTGGAAGGTGCTCCACAGCATGGACAAGCTACGAAATGTGCTTGGAGCCAGGACACTGGGGCTGCCGTTGGAATACATGATCCCACTGCCCATTTCTGCCTCCAGACCAGGTTCCCTTTGGAGAACGGGTGTTTCTAAGTGGTGTGAGATTTCCAGGTGCGTGAGCTGCCGTCGGTCTTAGACCCTGCAGCTCTTCCCCAGGCAGCACAAGGCGAGTGTCCCCTAGGCGCAGGCGAGGAGCTGCAGAGCGGGTGGCCATCCCATCCCATCCCATCCCATCCCATCCCATCCCCACTGCGCGAAGCGCTGAGCTCAGGGTGGGCAGGGGGGTCCCGCAGCAAAGAGCAGAGTCCGGCAGGACCTCGGCACGGCTTAGCCGGTTCCTCCCTGCTGATCCCTCTAAGTGCATCCTTGAGTTTTTTCCCTTTACAGCATGGATTCAAATGAACGCCAGTTAAAGGGGAGAACAGTTTTTATATTCCTGGTTTAGCACAGAAAATATCCCAGGGGGTGAGATTTCCACGTACCGTAACCACAACAGATTAGCGTATCCCTGAGCAGCGAGAGCGTAACGATACGGTTTTGTTCAGTGCCGTGCTCTGTGGCAAAGTGTAATTTTATGGAGAGGGTCACGAGCGTTTAACCATTCAAAAAATATCCCCAAACGCCATCTCGGCTCGCTGGAATCAGAGCAGCATCCTCATCCCGGGGAAGCTGTGTCACACGGAGATCTGGTCCAGCGCTTTGCGAGGTAACGAGGGAGGGACGGTGCGTGTGCACGTGGCAGCCAGGGTCGTTAGTAAACACAACCGGCTATTATGTCCTTGAAATTGCATAGTTATTATAAATTACCCCCTGACACGGAGCTTTTCCTCAATCTTTGTGCTATTCTCTTGGTGTCGCTATCGTTAGCATTGCTCTCCTTTGCCTCTGTTATTCTCCCTGACCGGACGCTGCGCTCGGCTGCTCTGGCAGAAGCGGAGCCGTTAGCCGCAGGGCAGGAGGTTTCGCGGGATGAATGGAACAACTTGATCTCGAACCCGGAGCCCCGTCGATATTGGTGGAACAGGGCGGAGGACACAGCAGATGTTTCTGCAAGCAGTTGTCTTGACCTTTGAAAGAATTTCCGCTTGAAAATTTGCAGTTTACCTTGTTGTCGCTACTTGATAAGGATTCCTTTGTGATATATAAGAAAGATCCCAGTCGTAAACCTTTCACAAGGCACTGTAAAAACCAGTGTCTGCCCTGAAGTCTACTCTGTTACTAGACGTGGTGGAAGTAAAGGTAGAGAAAAGAAATGCCATTATTGTGTTTCCTTCACAAATGGGCAACGGAAACCCCAAGAATTTGTGCCCTTGCCCATAGACGTACCAAGATGTTTGTCACCAAGCCAAGGCCTGAAGGCGTTTCAGTAGTTTAATCTTAGGAGAACTCTTTCTCCAGTCTACACAGCGAAATGAACTTGAATTTTGGACAATTTCATTGCAGCCATAAAGTAATGTCTTCAGAGGTGCAGAACTTGCCCAATGCTGCAAAGTCTCTGAGATAACTTTGCGGAAACTAGCCCTCGGTCCATTTAAAAACTGGAAAATGACAATAATTGTGCATTCCTGTTGGTTTTCTGTTTGGACAGGACACCGGCGATGATCGGTTGCTCGTTCGTTGTGCACAGAAAGTTCTTCGGAGAGATTGGGCTTCTCGATCCCGGGATGGATGTGTACGGAGGCGAGAACATCGAGCTCGGCATCAAGGTTTGTGACACACGTGCAAGAAAAATTGCACCTAAGAGTGTTTAAGGAACCCGAAGCAGTTAAGGAACCCAAAGCAACACTTGAGCAGTGAACGTGACCAGTTATTAGAATGCTTTAGGGGAGCTGAGCATTGATGTGTTTTACAGCATTTTAATGTAAGTTTAAGGAGGAAAAATAATTTGCTTTTAGATGCAAAAAGCTGCTGAGATGAAATGTCACACGCCAGCTTAGACAGGCCCTGGTCACATTGTCACACCATCGCTACAAGTTATGGGTACCTTAAATACCAGGAAAAATACCATACCAGTTTTGTCCTGTGAACGGTCTTAGGGGGGGCTGGTGAGACGCTTGTGAGTATCCCAAGAAGACACAAAGCCTGAAAATACTTTACAGGCATTTAGCATTTGCAGACAAACCCAGTGCACAAACAGGCAAAACCTGCTTTTAAAAATGCGACGCTAATAGCTGTGTTTTTAGAGCTGCCTCAGTGCATCCGTGGAGATATTCCTCGTTGCAGAATCCACCGTGACATCACTTGATTACTGTGTGCGATATTAGATGTGGCTTAGTGATTCAAGTGTTTACATACAGTGAAGTGATTCATAAGCAACGAATTCCATGTTCAGAAGCAACTTGGGATGGCAAAGTCTACGGAGATTCTTCCAGGCATGTTTTAGAGTACGGCGCTGGTACGTTAACAAGCTGATAGGGAGAGGCTTGAGACTTATAACTGGAAAATTGAATTGACTGCGCTCTTGTAAAAATGAAAAAATCATTGTTCAGCTCATAGATTTACCAGAGGATATTTGCTTTGCTGGCAAATCAGAAGAAACTTTAAGAAATCTATTGTTATTGGCTACCGGGAGCAATAATCTCACTTCAGCAAGGGAATAGAAATTAAAGGGTTTAAATACGCCACTCTTCTCCATCTGAAGTCATTATGTGCCTTATTGCACATCGTCATGCAGCTCACTTCTTTGGTCTGGTGAGATCCTGCTCTAAATCAAGCTTCTCTTGTGGCTTGGTTTCCTTATTTGTTTGTTTATGGGGTTTTTTAAATAATATCATTGCGGAACCATTCTTCTCAAACTTAGCAATTCAATCCATCTGCTAGGTTTTTTGAGGGATTTCATGGAAGATTGGCTTCTTAACTGGAAGAATAAGATGGATGTCTCAGGCACAAGTGATGAGCGTACATCCACTTCTGTTTCACATGCTGAACTTTTCAGAAAGGCTATCCGGTAAACATCCTTTTGGAAAAAATAATCCCTCTCTTCCCCAAGTGACTTTCCCAGGCTTGTGGTTCCAACCCATATGTTTCCCTGCTGTTCGCTCAGTCGTACACTGTGTGTTCTGGTCAAGGTTTAAAAAAATATCAATGGTTTTGAGAGCCAAAATACTTAGGAAATCCACCTTGTAAGACTATGTAGAAAGCAGATTTTCAAAGATACCTGAGCTCCAAAAATGAGTTTCTGTGCAAGCGTCTTACGTAGCGACCAAGAGCTAATGGCATTTAATATCGATTGGCCGTTGTGTGTGCCAGTCGGGTAGCTCAATCCGAGAGTGGTCCTGGAGGCGATGTGGTGTGTCTGCTCTTGCCAGATGTTTGAGTTCCACTTTGCAGTGAGATTTCGGTTTGGATAGTTTATCCACGGCTAGTCGTTGGTTGTCATTGGGGATTCAGGCAGATGGCCGGTCTCAGGTGGATGTATCGAGTGCTGTGTTCAGTTTGGGACACCACAGTGTAGGAGGGACACTGAGGTGCTGGAGCGTGTCCAGAGAAGGGCAACGGAGCTGGTGAGGGGTCTGGAGAACAAGTCTCCTGAGGAGCGGCTGAGGGAGTTGGGATTGTTGAGCCTGGAGAAGAGAAGGTTGAGGGGAGACCTTCTCGCTCTCTACAACTCCCTGAAAGGAGGTTACAGCCAGGGGGGGTCAGTCTCTTCTCCCAAGGAACAAGCGACAGGACAAGAGGAAATGGCCTCAAGTTGTGCCGGGGGAGGTTTAGGTTGGATATTAGGAAAAACTTCTTTACAGAAAGGGTTCTCAGGCATTGGAAGAGGCTGCCCAGGGAGGTGGTGGAATGGCCGTCCCTGGAGGTATTTGCCAGCCGGGCAGACGTGGTGCTGAGGGACATGGGTTGGGGGTGGTTTTGGCAGAGGTTTATGGTTGGACTCGATGATCTTGAAGGTCTCTTCCAACCCAAGTGATTCTGTGATCTGTTGTTATGAAAGATCAAGTTGAACAGAAAAGTATTGGCTTTATACAGATGTTTTGCCTGGTACGTGGCTGGCTGTAGTCGGAAAAGTGATTTGGTGGTTCCTTGTTTGTTTCAGTGATTCTTGGATGAAAATAAATACAGAAGGTATTCCTTTTCCTTTGGATGCTGGTGCAAATTCCATCATCTTTCTGAGAATCACGTGGCATTTTTTAAACATTATATTCTTGTATTACCAAAAACTCTCAAAGAACAAAAATGAGATAACAAGCCTCTTGTAGCCTATCGAGGCTACAAGAAGGACATGTGTCTGCAAAAGCAGAAGCTCACTATAGTATGGTAAAATTAAATGCAAGCAGTCTGATTAATGAAATAAATAATTGAGGAGGTCGGGCTGTCCTAACGTAGAAGGATCAAGGCCATATACTGTACAAGAGTCTTGTTTTATTAATAGGCTTCAAATATTCTAAGACAAGCTGTACTGTACCTGTGTGCGTTGAATTATATCGCCGTATTTTTCTTTCAGTTGCTGAATTCAGTTACTGAGAAAGCTCCTACATGAGCCACCTAAATAAAAGCCCGATGCATTCGCAAAGGTGGCTCTGGGCTCGCGGCTCTCCCGGCCGTGCTGGGAAGCATCCTCGGATTGCTGAGATAATAATAATAAAGCCATTAGACATGTTGCTGCCCCAGGCAAATTCCTGTTCTGCTTGCGGGGTAGCTTTGGCCCTGACAAGGGGAACATGCTGTTCTCTCTATTATTGTATTTTCTTTTATCGCGCTGGAGCGTCTCCAGGAGGTTGTACTTATTCACTCCTCTCCTCCCTGGTATCCACTACCTCACTTCCCGAGGCAGAGTTGAGCCTAATTCCCCTTTTCTTGGCAGAAAGCGGGGAAGTGCTTGCTAAGCAAGGCAGTTTAGGCTGATATTGTGACTGAGAAGTTTTCAATGTGCTTTTTTTTTTTCCTCCCCCTGCCCCAAGCGTGCCTTGCAAGCGGATGATGAGCGCGCCAGGTCTCTCTTGCGGTGTTGAGAGCTGTGAGGACCAAACGTCTGATCTGTTCCTGCGTTCAGAACTCATCATAAATGTCACCCTCGCGCCCGGCTGGTGACCAGGTGACACTGGTGGCGCTGGTGGAGCTGGGGCGAGTGGAGTCATCTCGTCCCTGGTCTCTCCCTTCCCGCAGGAACAGGGAGGGCCAGCGTTGCTCCCAGCTCCCACCGCTCGCCCTGGGCAGCGTGCGGGTGCTGTGGACCACACAGCCTGGCCCCGTCCCCGCGCCCAGCTCCTGCTCGTGGTCCCAGAAGGAATAACCTGCTCTCTCCGCGCGAGCTTTGAGCCAACTCTCTTAACCCTTTGCTGTAACGAGCAAGTTTCCGCTCTGATTTTATCACCCGGTGTCCAATTCCCGGGCGCGAAAGTGGTGACGCTGCTCTGGGTCCCCACCAGCTCCACCGCTGAGTTCTGGCACAGAGGCTTCCCTGACCGTCTCCGCGCCTTCTGTGGCAAATGTTTTATTTTATTTTAAAGCTCTTTGTGGCCCTGGCTTTTAGTGACTGTGTGACTAAGCGGGAAGGCTGCTTTCGCTGCGTGTCTCGCTTTCTGTCTGCAGGGAGGGTTTCATGGGTTTTCATGGTTAGTCACAGATATTCGCTAAAGATGCTCCATAAAATTGTGTGTGTCTATTTGAGTAGAGATACAAAAGTCTGTTGCGTGACTGTTGCCATGATTTCAAAGTCTGGTGTGGGTTACAAGGTTGTTTTCAAAGTATTTTGCGCTTCCGTCATGCATTGCTAATTAAACTTATTTGAGTTGTCTTTGAGAGATTAATTTAATCAATAAGGATATTATTACTACTTTGATGGTATCATTTGTACAAATTGTCACTTGAACAAAGCAATTAACTGAGAATGCTTATTAGCTGATCCATCCCACACCTTTTTTGTGTAGTAAGAATCGATTATTGCATTCATTAAGAAAAGCACAATCCAGGGATCCCTTTGAGGTTTAATGACTGACTCGAGCGACTTTTACTATGAATGTTAAATTGGCTGAAGGTTGTGTTGGATCTTTTTATATAGTTTATATAGTTTAGTTTAGAAATAGTTTGTATTTCCAGAGGAAAAGCACAGCGTGTCCTCTTAATAACCCAGATCTTTGTCCCCAAATTTGGCATCTAGATACAACAAACCACATTCCTGCGTGGAGCAGGCGGAGTTGCATCCGTGCGCGTAGCTGTAAAGGCTGGGAATATGGAGATCTGCAAATCAAATGGGTACAACGAGGGCATTGAGCATATTGTTGTTAGTGGTGATTTTTTTAATAATCAGATTTATCCTGCAGCCGCTGAGGCACTATTTATTTAAAAGCCGGGCAGACGTGGTGCTGAGGGACATGGGTTAGGGGTGGTTTGGCATAGGTTTATGGTTGGACTGGATGATCTTGAAGGTCTCTTCCAACCCAAGTGATTCTGTGATTCTCTGAAAAGTAACCTCGTTGCACTGGCAGTGACATTGATCCTCTCCCAGAGGGTGCCGTGCCGCTGTACCCTTCAGTCTTTCAGAAACCCGTAAAAACAGATGAAATAGCATTTTAATGGTACAGATCTCTTGTGTGCGTTTCATCCATGAAGGAGCCCATTTTGTTTATATGAGTGCGATTATTCATGTGCTGAAACGCTGAGAGGGTCAGGCAAAAAGAAAAAAAAAAAAAAGGAAAGCCATCAAATAGGTACATTTAAATTCCACCAGGGAGCTTGACTCTTTCTGCATTCAGAAAATCAAATCCTTCTCTTCCTGCGTACGTTTTTCCACAAAACTGGGTCTGTATCGTTTTGTTAAGGGAGGGGTGGGCAACCTGCCTCCTCCAGCCCTACGGGAGGAGGAACGTCGCCCCACGGGGTGCTGGCTGGGAGCAGAGGGGCAGGGATACGACTCAGGAGCAAGGCATTTTGCCTTTTTTCTCTTTTTTTGTAAAGAAAAAAACCCCACAAACGTTAGCACGGGCTTGTTTTCCCAGCCCAACTGGGAACACAGGCTGCGGTGTGGATATCCTGTGTTTTTCTGTGCCACCGTGCACGTCTGAACAGGGCAGTGATAGATGCGGGCTCGATGGGGAGCGCGTAAACGCCGCTGCTGGGCGGATATTGGGCTAGGTTTCTACTTGCACAAACCTGATATCTAAATGGTTGGTGCCTGTCATCAAAACGTAAAAAATATCCCCGCTTAGGGCGGAATTTATTTTCATAATGTCAACCAAGACGCCCAGACGTCTGCTCTCAGGTGTCACGTTTTGCCTCGGCGACGTGTGTGTAACTGCTGTCATTCCGAATGCTGTTTTGCCGGGGCTTTTTTGTTTGATCATCTTCAAACCTCTCTCTCATTCCTTCCGATTAATATATTAAAGTCTGGGTGCGGGCAGAGATAGCTGAGGGTAGGCAGCACCTGAAATCTGTTTTTAACCGCCCTGTCCGTCAGCGCCCGGGCGTGAATTGCGGCGTTCCTCCGGGGGGCTGTCATGTCTTCACCGGGGCGGTGGGCGCACCGAGGCTTGCAGGACGCGGCGCGTGGTGGGACGCGGGAGATCTGCCACGATGCGTTCTTACATTTTTTATCACTTTGAAAAATAGGGAGCTGAAAAGCATGTAATTTATTCATAAGGCTTTATTAGGCTGGTGAGGGCTCGCTGAGATGCGGTACTGAGGGTTGAATCAAGTTTCTCGTGACGTGCAGGGTTGGGGTTTTTTTTCCCCCTGTCTGCACCTAGCTTTGCTGAGGCTGAATTAGTCATGAAATCACACATGCGGCACCAAAAGGGTTTTTTTGGGAAGCGTGGGGACAAATCAGCTGGAACTTCTGCGGGGTGGACTCCGAGGGGCACGGATGGGGTTTGCTGCGAGGTGTCTCCCCAGCTTTATGTTGTGGTTGGTGGGAGGAGGTGTGGGCGCACCAGCCGACACACGTTTCTGGTTGATGGGAAGGAGGAAACACGCCTTGGACTAGGTGAAGGCTTTGGGGTAAAATTGCCAGGTATCAGCTGCTTATCTAGGGAGCGCGTACCGTTCCACTACCCACTCTCTTGGCGTTTCTGAGAATCGATGCTGAGAAACTGCAACCTTCACGAAGCTGGTGGGATGCAGACGGTGTGGAAGTCTGTGCCAGCGGTGGGGGATGCCGGAGTGGGGCTGTTGGCAGGAGGGCACGGGGACGAAACTCTGGGCTCACCGCTCAGGGAAAGGAATTTTGGAGTTAGAGCAAGAGCCAGTTAGAAAAGTTGGGGGCTAAACCTTGGTAAAAGTACCGGGAGAACCACCGGAGCCCGGGGTAGGTTTTATTTAACGGATGTTGGAGTTACAGTTTGCCCAGCCTGATGCACAGGACAGAGCTGCCTGGGGATGGATGGCAGCTCCAGGCACAAAAAGCCCCCCCGTAGCGTGGGGCAGGCGCAGCAGCAGCGCGTTTGGTGCGGGCTATCCCAGAGCCGCCTGCGGCTCGCCGAGATCCCAGGGACTCCTGCAGTTTGGGAAACGTGTAAAATCAAACCAAGCAACAACCCCTCAGCCCAAACCTGCCAACAATATAAACTCAAGACCGGCTTTTAAAATGTATTTCATCAGGCAGGAACCAAAATCCACTTAGAAAGTGGGGCTTAAGGCTGTTTCCAAATAAAAATCAAGTTAAGTCGGAACAAAATAAGAGGCAGAGTAGGACTGACCTTGGAAAAGGTCTTAGAAATACAGCTTTAGAAATAGTGATACGAAGATAATATGTTACCTTCCTGTGCAGTCACAGACAGTTTATTTGTACCTGTATCCCTGTTCCCTCTGTTTTGCCTCCTCAGAGTGATTCTTGGGTGGCTGGAAGAAATATTTCCACCACTGAACAGTATCCAATCACTCTCTGTATTTATTTTAAGAGCAGGAATCAGTACAAGTATGAATTCAGATCCTATGTTTGGCATTTCGGTTGTCAGCTGGGTATTTACTGGAGGTGCTTCAAGATGCTTTATAAGAAGCTCCGGTGTAGTTTTCCAAACGGGTGAAATGCTTTTCATCACAACCGCCTCCGTGGAAGTGGAGCTGTAGTTTGATTATTTTCTAACCAGGCTATAACCTCTGCGCTGGGAGCCGGGGAGCAGCTCTGCTCGTACCGCCGCGCTGCTTGGGCGGTTTATAGTCATCCCTCCTCCGGAAAGGAAATTGCAGGCAGGCGGCCGCGGAGCTCCCGGCTCTCTCTTTCCTCGTGATAGAAAATGATTTGTCATCCCTGCCTGTTACCTGCTGACAGATGGGGACAGGTAGAGGCGGGGGGGAGAAGGGACCGCTGTTTTCACCCCGCTGGATTCTAGTGTTTTTACTGACAAGTTGATTTTTATGCCGGGAAGACACTGATAGTCTTTGCTGGGAACGATGCTAACTCTCGCCGTGCAATACGCCGTGTGTTGTGGTTGAGATTCACTGGCGGATGAAGAAATCCATTTCAGGGCTCAGCCATGCCTTATCTTCACTTGAAACTCTGGCAGGTGTCAGCTTCTTGCTGCTTTTTCACAGGGTCGGCGTGCTCCCCTGGCAGGCGGTGGTTCGGCATCTGCCAGGCGTTGGTTTAACACGCTGGACCGTGGTCGGAGTCCACCCTGATCACCCTGGGCTTGGGGCCCGGGTGGAGAAAGTCGGATGCAGAGAGCGGCCACAGCATCTCCATAGCTAAAGGGCTCGTGGAGAGCAAGGGGAAGTGGCCGTGCAGGTTCATAGTGACTTAGCAAAGTTGTGTTTATTTAACCTTTTCACTGATGGCTTGCAGAAAAGACCCAAAATCCTGCGGGAGGTTCTGCGGCGCTCATCGTTGGCCTGACTCTGCTGCTGTTGGACAGAGCCATTCCCACGGTGATCTTTTCTTCGTGGAAACTGAAGACAGGCTGAGAGAGCTGGGGCTGTTCAGCCTGGAGAAGAGAAGGCTCCGGGGAGACCTGAGAGCAGCCTTTCAGTACCTGAAGGGAGCCTACAGGAGAGCTGGAGAGGGACTCTTTGTCAGGAAGTCTAGTGACAGGACAAGGGGTAATGGTTTTAAATTGGAAGAGGGGAGATTTAGATGAGATATTAGGAAGAAGTTCTTTACTGTGAGGGTGGTGAGGCGCTGGAACAGGTTGCCCAGGGAAGTTGTGGAGGCCCCATCCCTGGAAGTGTTTAAGGCCAGGCTGGATGGGGCTTTGAGCAACCTGCTCTAGTGAGAGGTGTCCCTGCCCAGGGCAGGGGGCTTGGAACTTGATGATCTTTAAGGTCCCTTCCAACTCTAACCATTCTATGATTCTATGAAACTTGAATTTGAATTTCCACTGCTACAGGGTTTAGCCCACACTGCTGTGGTCTGGTTAGGCTGCTCCAGGTGCTCCTCAAGCACAGTTGTCTACCCCCCCTGCCCGGATCCAGGCCGTGGGCATCAAAAGGCACCTCAAGTACCCCCAGACAGGCTGATTTATTTTTTTCTATCACACAGTGTGTTTCTTGGGCATGACACCCATCCCACAGGTCCTTAAATTCCTGGGCCACCAGCTCTGCGTCCTCTGTAGAGAAAGATGTGCCAAAGCAGGCACCCCAACTCCCTCAATTTTCCCCCTTTCCCAAGTGTTGCTCAGGGGTGCATCCACTCCTGGCCATGTTGCCTCAATATTTTACGTGGAAATGTCTGCGTCCTGCAAGGCATGGGGCTCGGGGTGCCTCACCATCCACGCTTTGTGTTACGGCTGTTGGGATGAAGCCTGGCAGATGCCTGGGACCTGCTGCATGGTCTGCTCTGACGTTTGCAGCGTTCTGGGCCCTGGGGAAGATGTTTGCAAGACAGATTTGGGTTGTCTGACAGTGCTGGCTTTGATGCTCAGGTAATGGTTTCCCTTCATCTCCAACCCCAGAGATACCTGCGGCGCCGTCCTGTGTCTCATCCTGCTGGAGAGGCTTCTCAAATGGCCTCAAGTTGTGCCAGGGGAGGTTTAGGTTGGAGATTGGGAAAAACTTCTTTACGGAAAGGGTTATCAGGCATTGGAACAGGCTGCCCAGGGAGGTGGTGGAATGGCCGTCCCTGGAGGTATTTGCCAGCCGGGCAGACGTGGTGCTGAGGGACATGGGTTAGGGGTGGTTTTGGCAGGGTTTATGGTTGGACTCGATGATCTTGAAGGTCTCTTCCAACCCAAGAGATTCTATGATTCCATGGCGGGAGACATTCCTGGCTGGCTGGGCAGGGTCATGGGGACGGACTGAAATGTGGGATCCAGGTTGCACCTGTGGGGTGCATCTCCAGGCACGTTGAGGACGCTCTGTGCCAGAGGCTTCTTGTGTCGGCATTCCCTGTCGGCTGGTGCGTCAGGGAAGCGGAGGGGTTGGCACGGGTGGTGCCAGGCGCAGCCACGCTTGGGCTCCCACCCTCTGTGTTCTTGTAGGGAAATAAATTGCTTAAGTCCTCTTAAACAGCAGCCATGGGCATGAGCAGCTGAAGAAGGATTCCCGTGTGGTTCCAGCTGACATATTCCCCTCTGCGCTGCAGGGCACGTTCGTTTGCTTCTTTATTACCCTCTGGGCGCTGCTGAGTGGAAGCAGCCCCGGGACATTCCTTCCCGTCCCCCGTCGCCTGGGCCGTGGTCACGTTTCCAGCACTGAGCACTCATTAATGTGGGGATGATGCATGAGCCGGGGCGGTCCCAGCTCCTGAAGTGCCCGGAGGCTGCAATTTGGTCAGGAATTGCTGAGATGTAGCAAAGTTGAGGCCCCCTGAAAGCTGGTTTTATGGCATCGCTCCCTGGAGGACAACTGTCCTTTAAAGTATTTCTGGGTGTCTGAAACAGTAAGTCTCTGAAATCTGCTTTCTGCTTTCACTCATCACTATACAAGGTGAGCAGCAGCACATTTACTCCGTGCGTGTGCCTACAATGTCTGGGATATAAATTACCCTATAAAACAAAAAAACAAGCTTGTGTCTTCCTAAAACCCATCTCCAAGCCAAACTGAACTTTGTCTTCTTACAAAAAGCACGCTTGGGAAATGCCAAGAGAAAATTTGACGTGAAATTACGCACCAATAAATGAGGCTCATAATAAACTGAGATGAGGAATGAGGGTTTTTTTCATCCCATTATATTCATAAAGCTTTCAGAAAGCTCCCTGTTCATCATGACTGCAAAGGCAAGGTTATTTTTTTGTCTTTTCATCTGTCCTTTTTTACACGAGGACTAACTTGTGGTGCAGTGGCTGGGGCTGTGGAACACGCAGTTCCCTTCCTTACCTCATCCAGAGCCACAAAGTTGATTTTATCACTCTCGCTGGCCGCCGGTGACTCAGGCAGGGCAGTAGCCTCAGACCTCGCAGCGGTCCCATCTCGTAACCACTGAGCGCTGGGTTTTTTCAAGGATAAGACACTCTCTTCATTGCCTGCAGATTTCTCCTAGGCTCAAGAATTGTTCTTGGTGAAAATGTAATCAACGCTGTTACACTCCTGTGATTTTCAACCGAAAAAAGCTCCTAGTTAGAAATTCCCAGCCAGCTTTTAGTGTGTTCGGTGTCTCTGTAAGGCTTTGCCATCATCCTCTCTCAAGGACTTTCAGGTCAAACCTGTTCATTTTCGCAAACGAGGACGCTGTTTTCCAAGAGCCCCTGCTGCCATCGCAGCCTTGGCTCTGAGAACTGTGGAAGCCGGATTTCGTTTTCCTCTGAACTCCTCACCAGCGCGGAACGCAGTTAAAAGGCAGCTGACAGCCTGATGGCTGATGGCAAGAAACAGAGACCATCTGCGTTTCCCTGCGTATGGCCGCCCCAGCTCTGCCAACTCAGCAGAAAATTAGAGTCGCAATAATAGTATTCACGACCAAATATTGTCCCAGCCCCGTAGCCAGGCCAGCTTCACTCCCAAATTAAGGAAGGCCTTTCTACCCTGCCCGGTGAAGGACACGTGACCTTCAAGCATCCCAGTTTTCTTGGAAGACCTTGCATCACCTCCTGGGTGACGAACGTCCCCTTGAACGCCCGAATCCTTTTGAGACCCATATCCTACTCTTTGGCATTGCTTTGCAGCGCTTTCTTTTATGTCAGTTTATGGCTGGGTTTGATGGATTGTGCCGTGTCAGAATCACCCGTTCCTCCAAGAGACTGAGTCCGACGTGTTTGTATGCCAGTCACCTGCCTCCTGACCTTTTGCTTTCGGTGTTGCTGGGTGTGATTTGCCGCTGCGCTGTCACAAGCTCCTGCATGCGGCGAGTACAAAGCAGGTGTAAAACAATAAAGGATGTTAACGCTCGGTCCGCGGTCACGGCTGGCTCTGACGCTTTGCAGAAAGCCCTGGAAGATGACGGTGCTGTGTCCAGCCCGTGGCTTACTTTGATCTGAAAAAAATCCAATGTGCCTGAGCTTGTTTTAATATATACTAGGCTAGATTGGGGTAGAAATTGCATCGGCTCGTGGTCAGAAAAGCTGTTGATGTCTTTGGTCTCGATCAGTATTAATGGCAGTGAGACGACGTATCAGCTTGTTCAGTCCTCTTCTCAAATTAGTTGGCTCACCTCTTCCACAGTTCTTTCGGTACCCACAGACTGGAGCGACGGCTTCAGTGCATCAGGAGGAGAAAATTCCCAGCAAAATTCAGGGGGAAGTGATCATTTATCTCCTTCAGCCATCCTGGAAAAGGTCCTCTTTCCTTTTGTGACTAGCGAGAGGCTGGCGCTGACTGCACGTCCCTCGACGTGGTACCACTTGAGACTTGCCCTGCGCATCACTGAGGATAACAGTGGAAATAACGAGACACGATTTATGTTTCCCGGTGCGTTTATCCTTCAGTCTGGTGTGTCCTTGTGATCCTCAACGGAGACCGCAGAGGTGGCGCTCCGTGGGACTCGTTTGGAACAGCGGTCGCAGTCAGAGCTCCCTGCGAAGCGAATGCTGTCGCGGCGGTGAACTTCCTGGCTTCCCCGTGCTGCATTTTTGTTATTCATGGTACGACTTTGGCCTCACGGATGATCTAATCGCTGTGATGCGCCGCTGCCGGAATGCACGGAAGGTGGTTAACCCCCGTAACACTACACACAGTTTTCATTCATCTCCTGGACTTCGGGCTTTTCCCAGCAGTCCCAGGGCAAGGGAAAATGTCACAGCTTGACCTCTGCACCGTGGGCTGCCTCCTCGTGCTGGCGTTAAGCTGCCAGCCAAATCCCATCCTCACATTCCGTCTGAGTTCGGGTGGTTGAGCAAAACTTCCTGGGCTTTCCCTAAAAACTCGGCCGCTAAGGTATTAGATACTATGAAACTACAGCATATATTAGATTTTTTTCTGCACTGAGGATTTGAGCGATATTTTCAGCACCCAGTCCACCCCTGAGCTGGTTAGAAGCAGCCAGTGCAGGAAGCGGGTGAGGCAGATCAGAGAATGGAATGAAATTCCACCTTTGACTCCCCAGGCTGTGATCCAGCAGAGCACTTAACTTCCCAGCACCTGGGCAGTCATCTTCATTCCTGTGGCACTATTGCGCCTGCTGAAATGGAAGTGCTTCTTCGGTGCTTTTCTGGATTGAGGCCTCTAGAGCTGAACTTGAGCCAGGAGGGTTAATATTTTCGAAACAAATTTTTTCACTGGAAGAAAGTGTTGGAAGAAAGTGTTGTTTCGCATCCTTTCCCCCCTTCTTCCCTCCAAACAGTTCTTCCATTTTATAAGCTAATTAACTCATCTAGCTTTAAAATACAAGTGCATCCGTCTTGGATTTTGTCATGTGTCACCACCTTCTAGAGTGTTATTATGTCTTATTTGCCCAGAAAATACTGGGAGAAGACACCAGGAAGTAAACTAACCTGTTCGTTGAATAAATGTATACCTAAAGCTTCAATAGCACACCCATTATTTCATATTCATCTACAGACACGAGATACGTATTAATTAACCAAAGTACTGCTAGTGGGCATATGCAAATGAAGTGGCATCAATCAAGCCAAGATCACCCTTTTTTGTGTGTTCTTACTTTATTAAGAAATACCGCTTTGTGCTGATGGCAGTTCCTTAATATCAGATCTGTGCCTCGAAGCTCAGTGCTGGGACCGAAAAGAGAAAGAAAATTGGAATTTCCTAGCACTGCAGAAACTGCTGCAAATAATGCAGCT
This sequence comes from Chionis minor, assembly GCA_013398295.1. Taxonomy (NCBI): domain Eukaryota; kingdom Metazoa; phylum Chordata; class Aves; order Charadriiformes; family Chionidae; genus Chionis; species Chionis minor. Next base: position 110,043 of record VZSF01001773.1, read on the forward strand.
TATAATGAAGAATTCATATGTAATCCCATCGAGGAGATAACTGTCTAGATCTGCCTCTGGCACAAAGAACCCAAGTTTATTTTTGTAGACGGTACTTCATTCTGTCAAAGCAACAGAGGTAAATGGAGAGAGACAATTAGATATAAATTCACATTTGGACTAAATATATCTAACTTAATACATAAAATAGGGAGTTTAAGCCTATAACTCTGCTTTTCCAAGACATGAGGTGATACCAATACCCAAAGCAATAGATAACGGAGGAGTTCCCGCGTTGGCCCGCTGTGTGCTCACTTTAGGAGGAAGAAGATGATCCTTGGTGTTGTCACCTTTCCCTGCTCCTGGAGTTCCAGTGGCCGGGACACCCGCTGGAGCAGCACCTCCTAAGCCCCTCACTCCTAAGCTCCAGCTCTGAAATGCTCCCGGTCTTTGCCTGGCACTGTCCTGCCCAGCTCCCAAACCACGGGAGGTGGGTGCCTGTCTGCAGCAGAAGGTAGGGCCAAGTGCCGGGTCCTGCACTTTGGTCACACCAACCCCAGGCAGCGCTACAGGCTTGGGGAGGAGCGGATGGAAACTGCCTGGTGGAAAAGGATCTGGGGGTCCTGGTGGCCAGTCGGCTGAACATGAGCCAGCGTGTGCCCAGGTGGCCAAGAAGGCCAATGGCATCTTGGCCTGTATCAAGACTAGCGTGGCCAGCAGGAGCAGGGCAGTGATGGTGCCCCCATACTCAGCACTGGTGAGGCCGCAGCTCGAGTGCTGTGTTCAGTTTTGGGCACCGCGGTGTAGGAGGGACATTGAGGTGCTGGAGCGTGTCCAGAGAAGGGCAACGGAGCTGGTGAGGGGTCTGGAGAACAAGTCTCCTGAGGAGCGGCTGAGGGAGTTGGGATTGTTGAGCCTGGAGAAGAGAAGGTTGAGGGGAGACCTTCTCGCTCTCTGCAACTCCCTGAAAGGAGGTTACAGCCAGGTGGGGTCAGTCTCTTCTCCCAAGGAACAAGCGACAGGACAAGAGGAAATGGCCTCAAGTTGTGCCAGGGGAGGTTTAGGTTGGATATTAGGAAAAACTTCTTTACGGAAAGGGTTATCGAGCATTGGAAGAGGCTGCCCAGGGAGGTGGTGGAATGGCCGTCCCTGGAGGTATTTGCCAGCCGGGCAGACGTGGTGCTGAGGGACATGGGTTAGGGGTGGTTTTGGCAGAGGTTTATGGTTGGACTCGATGATCTTGAAGGTCTCTTCTAAACCAAGTGATTCTACGATTCTGTGATTCTAATCTCGTTGCTGACCTGTTCAGCTCAGCAGCCTGCTTCAGGTATCTCTTTTCTCTTATTTGCTGCTTTGGCATCATCCAGGTATTGATTGTGCCAAGGGCACATCAGTGCTTTTATAATTGCTTCCGGGGATGCGTTTTGTTTGCTTTCCAAATGAAGGATCTAAGCTGGATATTAAATGATGAGCCAGGAGTGTGGGGAGGTGCTGTAACCTTTAACATTTCAGACGAGCGTGCATTAACATTGCTGGCAAAGGCACTGGGAGTGGGAATAAAACTCCTGACTGGATGGTCTTTTCCATCTGGGGATGCCAACCCACGCACCAAAGGCAGGTAACTGCTCATGTTCTCCCTTTGCTTATGGCGTCCTGTAGCACGGATGTGTCTGCATTAAACCCAAGTGCTCTATATGTCCCCTGTGCCCTGCCTGTTTTGTCCCTGGAGCTCTGGATGGAGAGAATCGGTCCAAATCCCTGGGTTGAAACATCCCTCGATGATTTTACTTGAGTCCCTTGTGCTGGCAGGACACATTGCCGTCTTCCCAGTCCCCTCCAAGCAGCCGTGAGCTCCAGGAGAGGAAATCTAAAGCCACACCTGAGGCTCAGCGGTTGCCCCTCTGCTTGGTGGGATTTGGTTGGCTTGGCAGCTGTAGAGTCACAAACACAAAGCAAGTTTGCACCCAGAAGTAGAATGCTTCCTTTCTCCTTCCTGGGATTTTGGGTTTAAAACCATATAGGTGTACAGATCTACATTTGTTTTCTATCCAGAACCTTAGCTTTTGCCATTTTTCACTTGAAACTCTGTGTGGGTCTGCAAAAAGCTCATGTTCCTTATTGGATTTTTCCAGGATCGGGAGCCTGGGCTTTGGCTGTGAACATAAAAAAGCCATTTCCGTAGCTTGGGCTTCTGCTCAGCCAGCTCCAGATCCCATAATACCTCACCGTGCTGGTGAACCTGGATTTTGGCAAGGTTTTGTTTTCTCCATGTCTGCGCTTGCTCCAATGGCACCTCCAGCGGGTGCTCGGAGGTGGTGACTCACAGGAGATGAGACACGCTGCCTGCCCCAGGGGTTCCTCTCTCGCCGGCGTCAATGGCCAGCACAGATGTCTCCATTCAACACAATCCCAAAAACCCAGAGCTGAAAAAAATACAAAAATGCAGTTTTCTGATCTGCCAGCCACTGAGCTATGCTGACACCCCCAAACCCTTCTGTTCCCACCAAGGACTCCTTGCAGCCGTACCCCAAGCCACGAGCAAGGGGCAGCGTGGGACCCAGAGACCAGCAGATATTCCCAGAGCACCCAAAAGGGTGACCGGCCACATTGTCCATCCCAACCCCCTTCAGAGCTCTTGCTACCTACGTTATCAGAGGGTCGCAACCACGTTCCTAGTCCAAGCTCCTCACAACCACTGAGTCCCTGGTAGTTTTCTCCTGTTTCTGCTGCCCAGACGGGGAGGAACGGCTGCCCAGCACTGGGGCTGTTGACATGCCATGGGCATCGGCTCCTTGCCCAGCCTTGCTCCTCACCTGCCCATTCATCCCACCCTTCCTGTTGCTTCCCACGGCTTTACTTGGATAACGAGCACGTGTAGCCGCTCGTTTGACCGTATCTGCTTTACTTGGACTTGACCTCTTGGCCAGGGGTTTGCTGAACCCCCATGTCTGCATGCAGGGCCCCCATCTTGTCCGATGACGCATCTCCACGTGCTTCTTAAGGCCATGGAGCAAAGGCTTTAAAATACGGAGGACTTAAAAATTATTAAGAAGGCAAACCTGTCTGGTGGCTGCCTCGGAGGTCGCAGTTGCTCAGATTTGCACGAGCTGCAGGAACAGCTCACAGACCTTTTTAAGCAGGACATCTTAATGGTAATTTTTACTGACAGTCAAAAATCAGCCAAGTGAACCATTTTACAAGCCTTTCAAAACTGTTCATTTACATCATCTGCTGCTTTTGTCGAAGACACGAAAGAATGTCTCGCCATGCCTTTTGTCTCGTTTTTACAAGAGTTATGTTGTCTATTTAGATTATATTACAGGAGCAAACAGTTGTTCAGGGATTATCATTTGCATGATGCAAGGGGAACGTTCAAGAACAGTAACAGGGTGGTTACCTCCTCAGCTGAAAGTGCTGCTAATTTCTTTTTTTTTTCCCCTAACGTATAAGCTTAACGGTAACTAAAGCTGCATCCAGCGTCGACTCTAAGGAGGAGCTCATGGAGGAGAATTTCTGGTGAGCGAAGTGTCTTTTTTTGTCTGCCCAGGGGAGGTGAGGGACCAGAGGCAGATACGGGTTTTGCATATTCCATGGTCTCTTTGTGGAGCAGGTTTCCTTGTTCAGGGGGGAGGTTGGTTTCACGACCTGGTGACGTGGAGCTGTGTCCCTACGGAGGGCAGCGTGGCCGCTGCGGGTGGCCTCCGGCAGGGCTCCCCACGGTGACTGGGGGTGACGGGAGCCCTGTGGCCTGGAGGAAGGTAGGGGCATCCCGCTGTGAGCTGTGTGTGCAAGACCCTGATGCCCTTGCGAGGGAAATGGCTCTGACAAAAACGAGCATTGGTGGGGTGGAAGGTGGAGCGGACGTGCCCGTCTCATTCGTGCCACCTGCGCCTCCAAAAGCCACTCTTCTTGGTAGAGATTTACACATCAGGGCACGGAACTTGTCCGTATGTTCTGCTTCGACATCAGCTGGAAGCCACCTCTCGTTTCTAAAATCTGCATTGTCTTTAAAAACATTTGCAGCAACTGTATTTTAATTTTTTTGCGAGGGACACTTAGACACCAAATTGTTCCTCTCCTCCCTTCTTCCCAACACTAAAATTGCGAACTATCTACCCAAAAACTGAGCACCCTGGGAAACAGGTGCCGGCTTCGTTCATGGTGTAGCAGTCTGCGCGTTTAATGGATTTGCTTGGCTCTTTGGGTGACACGTATAAAGGGAAAAATGTGTTTATTGGTATTAAATTTAGAAGACCTGTAACGTTTAAGAAGGAGATATGTTCAGTGCTTGTGAAAATGCGATACGAAATGGGAAATTATCACTTTTGCTGTCTTTGCAGAAGTTCTCTCGGCTTTACTGACCAGGCTTCTGCCATGCGGTTATAATCCAAGTCCTAAAAAAACTGAATGTGTAATAAAATACCTATGGCATGTCATCATTTTCGGCTATATTACTGTAACTGCTGTATATATCTAAAGGCAATCATCGCTGTGGAGGAGGGAGGAAAATACAGAGAGCGCTTTAAATTTCTTTAGACACTGAAGCATCTGAAGGAGGATCTATAATGGTAATATATAATAAACCTCTTTTTTTATCTTCTCATAAAATTGTATCTCTCTTCCTTTTTCTCCTAAAGTTGATCTGACTTCCAGTACGCAGGCTTCAGAAATACATCCATGATTAACTAAACAACAGGTATTCATAAAACTCCTTGTTTTATAGCAACATTTGAAGCAGTGCAGAGTACGTGCTCTTCAATCAGATATACACACCTCGGGTACCTTGTTTGAAGTGTAGATAAATGAATAGTTACAGCTGGCAGAGCTTGTGTTCGGTCGTACTTCTCCTGCCGGTGTAAATTCATGTAGGTTTATGGAGGGAGAGGAGCAATATTTTTTTTATAGCTGCAGGAGACCTGGCCCAAGGCTGAAGATCTCCGGGGATTGCCCTGAGGGAATGGTGTTGCTTCCACTGGCTTTCTCTGGCATGACAGTGCATCTCAAGAAGTGCAAATGAGCCTTTTTCCCTCCGAATTTCCATATTTCAATCCAGTTAAGACGTAAGTCCTGGGGCATTTTGGGACCAGCTGCTTTCATTACTGGAAAGCATTACTGTAAAGGAAAAGGGAGAAGTTTATTCTAAATGAGCTGCCTGTAGTAGATTATTCTCATTGAAAGCATTTAGCTCTTGGCAAATGTCTATCCTGTAAATAGACTGGATTGTAAAGAATATCTGATAATGTCGACGGAAGAGCCTGAAAAGCCCGTTGTACAAATGCTCGTTAATCACCTGGAAGGGTCTGTGGTGCTCAGAAGTAAACACACGTGAGGGTTTCTGTGTTGGCGTTATTTCAGAGGCGTTTGGTGCTTTAAACGTAGAAGTCTTGTTCTGGTTGCCCCACATTTGACGCAGGGTTGTACGTGCCCCACTGACTTCTCTGCTGACATCTGTCCTTTTCTTTGTGACACTCTGTCCTCTGCGTGGGGAGTTGGGGATTGGTGTTACGGTGGCTCATCGTGGGCAGCTTCTGAAAAACATCATCTCTGTTGAAAAGGCAAAAAAACCGTGAGGATTAATCAGGGAAGGAGCTGAGATTAAAGGCGAGGACGTTGCTGTGGCTGCCCACACCCTGAACTATGCTGTGTAGCTCCTCGAGCTGTCTCAAAAATGATGAGTTAGAGTTGGAAATGGTTCAGGGGAGGGCGGTGGGGGTAATGGAGGGCACGAAAGGGCTCCTGCGCAGGGAGTGCTCAGCGGAGAGGGCGCCCGCAGCCTGGAGAACCGGGGAGGACGCGGGAAAGCTGCAAAATCCGAAGTGGCACAGAGCAAGTGAATGGAGAGTTGCTTTTTCTTGGGCCCTTTCAGTGGGACACGTACCAAAGGGAGCACAGAGGCATTTGAAGACACTGAAGAAGATGCGTCTTCACAGCGCTGGTGGGCACTCAGCTGCTAAAACTTCACTTGCTCAACGGCTGCCTGGATTAATTAATGGATGAAAAATCTGCTGAGGGTTATAAATTTAGAGAGACTGCCTCTGGCTCTACATGTCACCCACATCTCTGCCCTGGGGGTGGGAGCGAGCTCTTGGGGCAGCATCACTACAGGTTTCTCCTCTTCACCAAGCACCGGCTGTTGGCCACATCCAGCTTCACTTCTCACCTCCAAACCTTGCCCTGAATTTGGCTGAGAGCAAAGAGATTGACTCCTGAGTGTTGTCCTTGCTCAGCTTGTTCAAGCCCCGCTTATTTCCATCTCATTATACTTGTACGTACAAAAGTGGTGCCACCTCGGATGCGCTTGGTGGTGGCGTGTGGTGCTGCCATCGATGCCACTGCAGCTCCGGGCTTCTTAGTTGAAGGTTCTCCTCTTGCATCTCTTGCTGGAAAATCCTAGAGGGGCATGTGTGTCCTTAGTAATGAGAAGAAAGAGCCCTTGGAGTGATTCATCCTGCTTAAGTCTGACTCCTGCGATGGGAATTCGGATAAATGCCTTAGGCTGGGTGCCTGCGTTTCAGATCGCAGCGGCGAGATGCGTCTTCCAGTCCTTATTTCACCTCTGTCTGCGTGGCCTCGCTTCGCAGCGCGTGTTTGTAGGACAACTCTGGGAAAGCCATAAAGCACGCAAGATGCACACAAGTTTACGGCATGTGATTTCCAAGTTGTTTCTGCACCCTGCCGCTAGCTAAATCATGAGACGTGGGGGAAGCGCTCAGCAGCAAGGAAGGATTTCTTCTGACAGAGCAAATCAGCTCAAAATCTCCTTGCAGGAGAGGTTAAGCACAGCAGACCCAGATCTGTCAAAACTACACTCATTTCATCATCAAGGCAGACAGCGTCCTCTCGCCCGCTGTTGGGAGTGCGGTATTCGTTAACCCTTTACCCCCTTCCTTTCTCAATCCGTGTCCTTTAATCGCCCGTTAATCAGATAGCGTGCCTGACTTCATCCTCCTCGCCGCCGTGGCACTCGCCAGCCCATCTGAGCCACTTGAAAGACAGCGGTGCCAGATATTACAGATTTTTCTATATGATTTTTTTTTTCCCCCTGCTCTTGCTCCTCATATGACCCTTTCTCGTACATCACTAGTGGAGATGCTCGAAGATGGTATCTGTTTCCTGTTGCCGCGGATGCTGCGTTCGGTGCTCCCGTTCTGCAGCGAGGGCTGATGCCTCAGCGCTTTCATTTTTAAGCCACTTTTAGGGAGGTTTAGACGGGCCATAAAAATATGTGCTGTGGGAAAGTTGATATACAGGTAGCCAGGGATACGCACGCCGGCGTGAGTGAGTTGTGGAGAGGCAGCTGACGGAGTAGACATCTCAAGTGGAATTTCTGGCACTGCTGTTATTGCCAAAATTTCGTTTTTTCATGTGAACAGTAGGTTAGAAAGAAGACGAACAGAATCAACGCATCAGCGGAGCTTAGGTGAAAAAAAAAATCACTGCGGGAGACTTTTATACGCTCCGGCAGAGCAGCTTTGCGAAATTGGCCCCACCTTAGAAAAGGGGTTTTTCTTCTGAGGGGGATTGAAATGTTGCTTTAAAAAAAGAAAAAGGAAAAAAATATGGAGGGGGGTTGAAGTGTGGTGAAGCAGCTGATACCCAACAGTCTTGGGGCCGGGCCAAGGAAAAGCCAGGTCTCAGGTGCCTTAATCCCAGCAATACAGGAAAAGTCCGGAGCCAGCAAACGTGACGCCATGAGCCTGGACTATCGATGGGGAGCGGTTCTTGCCTTCCAGCGAACACCGTGGCGGTCAATCCACTTATCTTAAATACTTAACCAACACGCTGTCGTAGAACCAGATGCTTCACACCTAAGAAAACCAATTGCTGCTTCTTCCTTGTTTATCATCTCAAATATAAGTTTACGTTTCTGTCGCTCACCCAGTGCTGGACCATCCTGTGCCGCAACCGATACGTCACTCGTTTCGGGTGACCGGCTCTGGTCCTGGTCGGGCACTGAGCTTTTGGGGATGGCCCCAGGCTCTGTGCAGGGAGGACCTGCCCATACAAGTCTTATTCCCAGACTGATGTCACCAACTTTTTCTTTTCTGTAGCAGTTTCTTGGAAAGGCAATGCTAGTTAAAGACAACAAATGTTCCTCTTGAACGTGTACAAATATCAAACATATTTCACGATGTCTTGCTTTGCGGTTCTTGCACGTTGCATAAGAATTGCTGCTTTAATTAGGGTGGTGTCCTGGAAGTGGCAGGATCATATCTCAAAGAAGTGAGCTGGCTTATTTCTCCATAAACATGTGCAGGGCACCAGGTGATAAGTAAAGTTACGAGAAAATGCCCGGTTTTCTGCTCTCATGCTTCTCAAGCTGATCCGCAATGAATTCCCTGTCGGCAGAAAATGGCTCCTTGGTGTTAACTTGGTGTTAACTCCTTGGTGTTAGGTAAGGGGAAATCTTAAAACATCAAATAGAGTGAATCCACCTGTTTTTATGACTTTTGCAAGTATGAAAAGGGACTCTTTATTCAGGCATTTTCCTGTTTCTCTTGGTTACCATCACAGTAGGCGGAAATTTTCTGTTGAAATGGGATGTCTGGATCTCTGGGATCTTTATTGTTATTATCGACACCACCTCGGATCGGGGTATTGCTGAATTTAAGCAACCGCAGAACCCAACTTTATTGCTGAGACCCTGCTTGATGATGAAATAGGTGGCGATGAAATAGCAACGATGAGCGCCATGAATTCCTAAGCATGGACATACAAGGCCTCGCACCGTCCAAGAAGTCTTTTGAGCATCAAGAACGCGTTTTAGGCATCAGCTCTAGGGCAGGGACCCGCAGCCAACACCAGCCTCTTCATTTTGCTCTGCTCTTCTTTCCAGATGCCTTTAACAGGCAGCAGAATGAGATGTGGACAGGCACGTGGTTTTCCTTTACAATCCAGCTGGCTCGTCCTCGTGAGAGTTGTCCTGGCCTTCTGCTGGCTGTGGTACAAACGTCTCCAATAAATTGAGTCGCGTGACATCAGCCTTGCTCTGCTCTCACAGTTTTTAGACGACACGTGATTGTGCCCTCTCACGACACAGAGAATGATCCCCCTGGCGGAGGGTGATTTAACAGAGTATTTGAAAATGTATTTTCCCTGAGTGTTTCATTGGGTTTCTGTTCTGATAATTGCTGCTGCTTTGGAGTAATGCTTGGGGATGGCATCTGAGTCAAGCCACCAGTCCCGGTGGAAATGAACCATCCTTTTAACTGTACAATTGATGCTGATGATGGTAATAACACTTTGCACTTCTCTAGGTCAGATTTTCCAGAGGAGATTTGCAGAGTCCTTTCCACACCTGTGATCGGGATACAATAAAGGGATCAGGTTAGGCTTGGTGCTCCCTGAAGTCTCCAGTGCCTGCTGGTTCTGTGACGTGTGACTGGGGTCTGCTCTCCCCGCTTTGCGTTTTGTGGGGTCTGGGCAGTGACCAGTGGTGTTCCTCAGGGGTCAGTGCTGGGTCCAGCCCTGTTCAATGTGTCCCTCAGTGACCTGGACGAAGGGATGGAGTGCACCATCAGCCAGTTTGCTGGTGACACAAAACTGGGAGGGGTGGCTGACACACCAGAAGGCCGAGCTGCCGTTCAGCGGGACCTGGACAGGCTGGAGAGACGGGCAGAGAGAAACTGCATGAAGTTCAACAAAACTAAGTGTAGGGTCCTGCACCCGGAGAGGAATAACCCCAGGCACCGGTACAGGTTGGGGGTGACCTGCTGGGAAGCAGCTCTGCAGAGAGGGACCTGGGAGTCCTGGGGACAACAGGATGCCCACGAGCCAGCAATGTGTCCTTGTGGCCAAGAGGGCCAGTGGCATCCTGGGGGGCATCAAGAGGAGTGTGGCCAGCAGGTGGAGGGGGGTCATCCTGCCCCTCTGCTCGGCCCTGGGGAGGCCACAACTGGAGTGCTGTGTCCAGTGCTGGGCTCCCCAGTTTAAGAGGGACAGGGAACTGCTGGGGAGGGGACAGCCAAGGGCCACGAAGATGATGAGGGGGCTGGAGCATCTTTCTGATGAGGAAAGGCTGAGGGAGTTGGGTCTCTTTAGTCTGGAGAAGAGCAGGCTGAGGGGGGATCTCATCGATGTTTGCAAATACTGAAAGGGAGGGGGCCAGGAGGAGGGGGCCAGGCTTTTGTCAGTGGTGCCCAGTGATGGGACAAGGGGCAATGGGTACAAAATCGAATATAGGAAGTTCCATCTCAACACGAGGAGACACTTCTTTCCTTTGAGGGTGGCAGAGCCCTGGCACAGGCAGCCCAGAGAGGTGGTGGAGTCTTCCACTCTGGAGACATTCCCAACCCGCCTGGACGCCATCCTGTGCCCCCTGCTGTAGGTGGCCCTGCTCTGGCAGGGGGTTGGACCAGATGATCTCCAGAGGTCCCTGCCAACCCTTAACTTTCTGTGATTCTGTGAGTTGCGGTGCTCCCGCCCTCCGGGGCCACGCTCAGGACCCCAACTCCTCTCCTGACTCGCTGCGATGCTGGAGCAACCCGCTCTGTGGTTTTTGCAGGTGGCCAGAAGCCGTGGAACTCTTCAGGCTGCCGGGAAGGGATTAAATGCAGGGCCTGATGTCGGTCCGTCTCCGCCAGCTCCGCTCAGCCCCGACGCGGCTCCCCCCGCACCGCCCTGCAGCACCGGCACCCCGTGCCCCCGCGCCGCGGCTCCCTGCGCCCCCGCTGCTGCCCCTGCCCTGAGCACCGCCGCCTGAGCCGGTTTTCCAAAAACAGGAGATGCAACTCTAATTATTTCTGCAGGAGGAAAAAATAAAAAGGCCGGTGAGCCAGCAGAGGGGTGAGCGCCAGGCGCGTCAGTCACCAGCAGCTGTAATTTCCAGGAGCCCCGTGTCCGCCAGGCTGGATCCTGGGGCCGGCTGTTGCTCGGGGTGTAGCGCAGAAGGAGCTGGTGCGGTGTAACGTGGGGCACCACGGCGCCAAGATCTCCCTTGCGCCAACCTGCCTTGCACCGGCACCGCCTCATCCTCTCTGTCGGGTCTCCGGAGAAAACGTGCTACGTGAACGCGTCTTGCTTGTTCCTATCAAAATGCCGTGAACAAAAAATCACCTCCCTCCCTGGCGTGGCTCCAGCCTGGGAAAGTCTAAAGGAAAAAGGAGCCTCGGTGCCTCTGCAGCGCATCCCGCGCGTGAGCCAGATGTCCCCGAGAGCAACGCCAGGGCGTTTCAAACAATTCCTTTTTTGCTGAGGGTGAGCGTTCCAGGCTGGTACTGCTGTGACCTGGGAATATCTGGGACTGGGTGCTCCGGCGATGATAAAAACAGGTCCCAGAGGGAAGCGCAGCAAACTTGGCCATGGGAATGTGCGTGGGGTGTACGTGGCCTGGAGCAATGCAACACTCAAACCTGTGGACAAAGTAGCTCCTGGTGTTTTTCTGCCAACAGTCTACGTGTCCCCGGGGAAGGCAGGTTTCTAATTGAGGAGCCGCGTGCTGTGTATTCACCCCGAGCTCTGATTTATGTGTGCTGCTATTGGAATACATATTCATGACATTCTTTGCATAAAGTAAAGCAAATTATTGTTGTGAAAATATATAGGGCAAGGATCCCTTCAATTTGCTGCCTCCTGAAGTGTCTCTTGTGATGGGAATGAAATGCAAAGTGGCGGGTTTGGGTTTGCGTTAGGCTGCGAGGGAAGGGAGGGGTCGTTCGTTAGACAGCCGGCTTTTTGCAAAAGGGATGCAGGGAACTAATAAATGCTGATATACCCCATTGTTGGTGCTTGGTTGTATCCCTAGGTCTCTCCCCAGCTTCTACCAGTGTATGAGATCGGTTGTATCGTTGCTGGTTATATCCTATTATAGTAACTAATGAGGTTACTCTAATAACGTTCTGCTCGTTCATGTAGCCTGTGTGTAATGTGAGTTAATGTAGCTCCAAACATACCTGAAACCCTTCACTGTCCCCTCACTGTCCCTCAAAAACATCACCAGTTTCTCTGCGCTTGTTGGAACGTGTCGTGGTATTCGTGCAGGGTTGGAACTTCGGGGTTCCCGCTCCGATCCCGGAGCCCTTCGGGGTGTTTGCGTTAACGTGCTCACCTTACAGCTGGAAATGCTTCATGCGCTTACGGAAGTCTTTTAGGAATTCACAAGCCGAGAAGGTGGTGGAAACCGCGGGCTGAACGGGATCGGTGGCTCCGCGTGAGTCGTTCGCCCGGTCCTGGCACTGGGCGCCGTGTGGTTCCCTGTGAGCTGCTGGGGTCGGGGTATGTCGCGCGGCTGCCCGTGAATAAAAACCCCTTGTCCTTCATCGGGCAAAGGGGAGCAGCGAGGGAGAGGGGCTGTTAGCAAGCGCCAGGCCGATTCCTGATTAAACGTGAGCTTTTAGCCCACTGTGTAGATGAGATCTACCGTTAAATTAATACACCGTGAACTCTAAATAATTACTTGAAGGAAAAAACGGGCTTGAAATGATGGATTACTTGCCAGCCTGCCGAGTGTTTTCCTGAATGGAAGACAGGTTGCTAGTGCTTCTCTCCTGGAGAGAAAAATACTTTGAAAAAGGCCGTGCCTGGGTCTGCCTTGTGCAAATTCAACCTCCTTTCCTTTTCCGTTTGAATTATAAAATGTTTCTCTTTGTTTTATACAACCGTTCGATTGGCTTTGAGAAGGAACACGATGTTATTTACTGTGCTTCAGCCTTGTACTTTAATCTGTTTTTTAGCAGCAGAACAAATTAACTGCTTTCTCCATCTCTAGTAAGAGAGCTCTGGTTCAGAGCCAGCTTAGCCTCAAAACAAAGGATGCTTTTAGTCACCGCATCTTCCCAAGCTCCCATCTTTAGTGGATTATTTTATTATTCTTCCTCTGATTCGAGATCAAAAGTGGGTATGTTTAAAGCTATATATTTACAATATACTCAGCGTAAGCCCCTGAGAGCTAATGCAGCCTGGCTTTACGCAATTCAGGGCACCGCGCGTTACTCCAGATCAAATGCTTTGCCAGAGTAAGTGTGTTCTGATACATGTGAAATCCTTTTAAGTGGCAAATGCTGCACAGGCAACCCCATGCAGCAAGTGATTATTAATACTGGGAATTAGCATACTGGGAAATTAGAAAGCTAAAGAGAACTCGGGAAAGGAGGTCATCTTTCGGAGCTTGCGTTGAAGTGAGAGCACGCCGGCATAGGAGTGAAAAAACTGATCTTTTCCCTGGGAGGGAAGAGCATAGGAGCTGGGAAAGAGGATACCAGAGGGTAAAAATAGCAATAATAGTAATAATAGTAGCATGACTATTAGAGAGAGCTGGGTTTTGGAAGCAGTGGTTCAGGAGGCATCAGAGTCCTCTTCGCCAGGTGAAGCTCCATCACTGCGGTGTTACAGAGATGCTCGTAGTCTGGGAAATCAGGGAAAGCCTCAACATTAGTAACCAAATCCTCTGTGTTCCTGAAGGAATTATATTCAGAATTTGGAGTAGAAGTGGCGGAGAACTTCAGGGTGTTGCAGGTCACTGACTTTGGATGAAGCTCTCTAAGCAGATCCTGCTGGAAGGAATTTCACCTCCAAGTAGCAGCGAAGAGCCCCGAACAGCCATTTCCTTCTGCCACTGGGCAGCATTATCACAAAAAAATATTCTTTCCACACTGGAAAGCTGCTTATCAAAACTTTTCCCAGGCTTGATTATTTCCTGGTTCTTTGGAAAGGATTTAAAGAAAGATCGTGCGTCTAAATCCACTTGCATTTTTTCCCCTGCCGCCTTCACAGTGAAACCCTAAAACCTCACATACAACATATCTGTTTTTTCTCAGGCTTCAGTTACAAATCGCTGGATTTCTTGCGCTTTCCCACTTGTCTTGTTCAAATATAGATTGTGCCATGCATAAAAAAGCATAATTATTTAAAACTCGATAAAAAGAGAGCATACAAAGCTTGTCGTTTCTCAATTCTAGAGTGAATTTGGTCTTTGGGCTGAATTCAGGAGGAAACCGCTGGAAGCAGAAATGGGATCCCCCTGTCCAAAAGGATAGTCTGGACCTTAGTGAAGCTTTTCAGAAGTCAGAATAAACATACTGGAGAATTCTTATCCCCATTTTAGTTCACATCCCTTGCCTCAATTATAACAGTTGCTTGGCAAAGCCAGACATAAAATTCCTGACATAAAACCAGATGCTGCGGGAATTATGTGAAATAGTTTTACTGAGGAGGAGGAGGACACTTGGAGTATTATTTTCCCGACTGTGAAATGGAAACCATTTTTAGAAAATAAACTGTTTTTCCAACTTCAAAAGCAGAAAGGGACGGTCTGTGCTTGCTGGAAGGCAGGCCTGTTCCTCTGCAAGTTTTGCGTGTTTCACCGAATTGGCTGCAAAGTTTCTTGGAAGAAAACACTGAAACTTTCTCCGTGTGGAAATGTTTTCATTGGTTTCACACAGCTTCTTGGGTGATGGAAAACTCTGCCCATAATGGATTACTTGCCTCAAAAGAAAACGTAGTAAGAGAATTTTTATAGCGCCTTTAACTCTGTTTTGTTTGAATGTCACGTGGTAGTTCCATAGCTCAGGGGACACCGAGGTTTCTTGGTGGTCCTTCCCTGCTTCACACCACCAGCGGAGGTGGGGGCTGGATCCATCTGCCTCTGTAGGCCCCTTCCTTTCCAAGTGTCAAGTAGTTTCCAGCAGCATTAAGTCTAACGAGACATCCTCTTTCTGTGTAACAGCCCCAAAACACCCACGTGGATATGGATTATTTGGATCCAGCTGGGTAAGGAGTTACCATCATGGACCAGGGTCTAAGGCCTTCATGAAGTGCTGAAGGTGGCACCTTCCTTCTGTAGGCACCAGGACAAGGGGGGAGATTGAGCAGGGATTTGTGGGGGCAAAATCCTTTGAATATTTACTGCAAATGTCTCCCCATTGTGAAAATACTTAAATACTGCATGTTCTCTTGTCCTCTGAAGAAGCCACTAATGCAAAGCTGGGAGAGCTTCTTCCACACCTTTCCTTTGGCTCAGGTGGGTCTGGCGTCTCCATCAGCCAACCTAGATGATACCTGCTGTCCCCAGATTCCAAACAAAAACAGGGACTTGGAAAAGTATTTTTCTGCAAAAACATTCTTGCAGATAGAGCTTCCACGCAATTTTGTATATATATGCAAGTCGCAACTTGGAACTGTGCTAATAGTTATGAGCAGTTATTAGAATTAATTAAAATATAATACATGGTCTGGGAAATGAAACTCAATTTCACATTCAGTCTTTAGCCTAGTTATTCTGTTACGAGCGCGGTAATAAGTGTTGCAAATGCAGGTGAATATCATGCAAATTAAAGGGAGGATGAAGTATTTTCTAATTTTATCTGGAAAAACACGTTAAGGACTGCAGCGGGTCAGCTGGTGTAGTATTAATCACTTCCCCGCGCCTGTGGTTGGCCTTTTGGGGTGCTTGAATGGCTGCCTACTTGATCAGGGAAAATAAAGGGGGTTTTAGGCATTCTAGGCATCTTGCCCAGCAAAAACAAAAGGTGCCATTAACTGGCTGCTAGTGCCTGGTTTTTCAAAGTTAGGCTTCCTTTAAAACTTTTATTGAAGCGTTTTTTTCTTTTTTTTTGCTCCTGTAAAATAATTCACGCAAAGAGACGAAATGTTTGTGCAGTGCGATTACTCCTTATTTTCTTTATGAAATTTAAACCAGTACAGAAAAGTAT
Source organism: Chionis minor (assembly GCA_013398295.1). Lineage (NCBI taxonomy): Eukaryota > Metazoa > Chordata > Aves > Charadriiformes > Chionidae > Chionis > Chionis minor. Next base: position 125,669 of record VZSF01001773.1, read on the forward strand.
TGACTTCTTGCGCTGAGCTAGCTAACAGAATTTATTTCTTACTCTACAGCAGCCAAGAAGTAAGCTTGCTGGCTCTTTCTCTTACGTTTTTTTCCATCATTTTGTTGTTACGGGTCTGAACTCCCGTTGACTCTTTGGTGTATTTTTTGCCAGCAAAGCAGGCACATCCTATTGAGCAATGGAGCTTGTACAGAGGGTGGTCAGTAAAAAAATCCCCAAACCTAGCCTAAATCGTGGGCTCTTGGATGGATGCAACCACTGCAGAAGAGAAGATGAAGCCAGCTCGCTGTTTTTATAGCTGGTCTAAATCATTGGATTTGGCATGGAATAAATGTGCTGCAGCCCTGGTTGGGTATGAGCCATGTAGAAAGCCACGGGGTAGCGTGGTGGTGGGGCTGTGCATGGAGACCCTGGGTGAGGGCTAGGAGGTGTGGGACTCCCATTCATGACCGACATGACTTCCGTCATGCCCCTAAGCTTTCGTCACTTCTAAAATGGCCGGAAGGTGCGGGTGAGCTGGAACTGTGACCAAGGACGGTGGTTTAGATCACCCAGCTCCGATGTAGAAGATTCAAGTCCCAGTTGCCCGATGCCCTTAAGACCATGTTTGTCCCTGAGCTTGTCACTTGAGGTGGGGCTGCAGGAATGGGGTTGGATTTGCTCCTTCACTATTTTGTGGTGATTCTGCATGTCTGTGATCTTACTGTGACCTGCCCGCTCTTAATTCAGTAGTGTTGCTCACCACTTTGGGCGCGTTGCTGCTTCTCCGGTTTTCTGCCCTGCCTTTTGTTCAGAGGAATGGAGTCAAGGTGCTTCCTTCACCCTCCTCTTCTTCCTCGCTCTTTGCACCTCCGTACCACAGAGCAGGCCAGAGTATTTTCCTGAGAAAGAGTAAGTAAAAAGTAGGTCAGTGCTTTGGCCTCTGCCTGACCTCGTCTTCCTCAAGCCAACGTGTCTTAAGGGTTTCGTCATGTTGGATGAAATCACCTCTGAATGGAGTATCTTTTATTATGGCTGGTTCCAGGATGAAGTGGAGGGGATGTAGTGGGGGTATGTTTTATTTTATAGGGTTTTTTCATAGACATAATGTTAGTGTGGCTTTTACAAACTGAGACTTTTAAGGATTTGTCCATGCTTTTGCCGTCTTCAGCGTCGAGGGTGCCCTCAAGGTCACTTGATCACTCAAGAGATAACCTAGAATGACCTTTGAAAAAGGAAAATCGTTGGCGGGATGACACCCATTTCAGCATGTGTTTCATCACATCACTAGGACAAAAGAATTCGACCTCTAGTGTGGCTCTTTCAAATAAATAACACTTTCAGCTCTTCTTTTTCACTGCAAAGGGGCCAACGGACAAGACTAAATTATTCCTTGGTATGTTGAAGGCACGCGAGGAGGGATTTCTGTGTTGAAACCCCCGTGAAGCGTGGCAGGAGTGGGGAGGGAGTGCAAATAAATATTTTATATTGTGTATCATCTATATCATACCACATACCCGAGATGTTGGGGTCTGCCGAGGGCTTGATGGTGGTTGCTCTAGCAGTAGGGTGAGACAGAGGGTTGTTGGCTGGGCTGGTGCTTGCTGGAAATATCCATATCAAGATGGGGTTTTTTCATGCACTTTCATAAATTTGAATGAAAATCCATGAGGCAGCAGATTTTACGTGTTTAAAAGTACGAGCTTGAAAAACTGTGGGCACTTCAGAATTTGATTTCAAATTGAATTGTGTTAGGTGTAACGGGTTTATATTTATGACTTGTACATGGTCATGAAAGTCACGGCAGCCAACTTCTGAAGCAAATACCGCAGTATTTGTTACCGTTAAATTGTCCTGTGCTCTTTTATTCTCCTGTCTGGCTTGGGGGTTTGTTCTAAGATACGGGAGTCTTCCAGTGCGAGATAGCGTTGTGGCCAGAGCCAGAGCTTCTCTGGCATATTTCTCAACAAACCACTTAAATGCTCAAAATGATTGCAAAAGGATGCAAAAATGGGGAAAGAAAAGGGAAGGGAAGGGAAGGGAGGGGGAATAAGATTGCAAATAATCTTTTTCTGATGTTAAAATCCCAATGGGGAAATGAATTTTTGAATAGCCGATTTTCTGAAATTTTTCAGGAACATGTTTCTTGTTGCTTTGCCTCTGAATTAAAAACAATTTAAAGTGTTGAATTTTTCAGTATTACCAGAAGCTGTGTATTCTGTGGAGCATGATGCCCCTGTGGTGGAGTTCATTTCTGGGCTATCGGGGTGGTCTGTTATCAGCAAATATTGAAAAAAGGAAGGAGGGGCTCAGCAATCTTTAGGACTTTTTGGAAGCACTGAATAAAATTAGTTTTATGGTCTGAGTTAAATCTTTAATCAACGTTCCAAATTAAAAAATGCCAACACACATCTAAAAGGACATTTTGATTAGCAGACTCGGCTCTGGTGATGTCTCCCAAGTGAAGCAGCAAGAAGAATAAATGAGCCCTGTCTCTTGCTTTACCTTTTCCCTTAATATCCCAGTTGATAAGTTTTTACTGGCATTTGAAATAGGAGAGGAAAGAACAGGGTTTGTCACGGCAGCAGCTATTAACAGTGAGGACCGCAGTCCTCTTGGTTTCATCAGTACTGTGTTTCCAAAGTCTGCATTGAAGTCAAAATGATTTGAGAGAAGGACTACTTAAAAAGTGGAACAATAAAGAGAATCTGAATAGCTGAAGAGAAATTATTAAAAAAAAAAAAAAAANNNNAAAAAAAAAAAAAAAAAAAAAAAAGGCAAGGAAACAAATTCGAGATGTAGCCCGTCACGACAAAGGGTATTTGTCTTCAAGGTTGTTTAGATAATCCCGTTCCTTCTCGGCAGTTCCGTAACCTCCCGTCACTGCTTCCCCACAGCCTTTTTATTTCTCTCTCTTGTCACTTTGAAGTTTTCCCTGGCTTGAATGCCAGCTCCAGCCTTTCCTGCTTTTGACGCTTACTCAGACTGATTTGGACAAAGGTGATAGATTGACAGTGGCCTTTATCTGAAAGCAAAGTATGAATTTTAGTCAATAGAGAATGAGAGTTGCTTTCAGATTTCATTTTGTTTTTTTTCACTCTAGTTAATTGTGGGCAGAAATTGATGTGCCTGTCTGGGCAGAGTGGTACGAGAGGCCGCCTTTCAGTTCTTTAATTGAATTCCTGTATGCAAGGAACCTTTTGGGCTGCTGCGAATGCAAAGCCTGATTGTGTCACACATGAAGGATTGAGCATCCCTGGGCCAGTCGCGCTCCGTGTCCGCGCGTGACAGCCCCCGTCCTGCCCAGCATCCGCGCTCTCGGCGGCCACCGCGGGAGTTATAGTGTGTGGTTCTATATCAGGGCTTAACGTTGGTGTAAAAGTCAGGGCTGCTTTGGCTGGGGGAGAGGGAAATTGGAGTAGCTTAAGTAATTGATACAGGGGGGACCTTTGAAGGTCACAGATTCCAGGGAGCAAGTCTTGCACCAGCTGAAAAAGTTGACATTTGGGCGTTTTGAAGCCTGAAACCCTGAACTGCCGTGGCTTATTGCTTCTCTGTTGTCTTCACAGAATCACAGAATGGTTTGGGTTGGAAGGGACCTTAAAGATGATCCGGTTCCACCCCCCTGCCCTGGGCAGGGACACCTCCCACCACACCAGGGTGCTCCAAGCCCTGTCCAACCTGGCCTTGAACCTCCAGGGATGGGGCAGCCACAGCTTCTCTGGGCAACCCCGGCCAGGGGTCACCACCCTCACAGGAAAGAATTTCTTCCTGAGATCTAACCTAAATTGTCCCTCTTTCAGTTTAAAACCATCTTCTTGTCCACAGCTGTAATGAGTTCCGAGGGTAAATGGAAACTCCAGACGTTTCTCCTTCCTGATGATCTCCGACGCAGTTTAACATCCCTGCCAGGTCCAGTCTTGCGTTTCATTCTAGCGTCGTCATGAATTTTACCGCGTTTGCTGCAAAGCAGTGCTCAAAGCTGTAAAACAACTTTTCTGCAAACTGAACGGTGTCAGTTTGAGCCTCCTGATCAGGAAAAAAGATCAATTTCCATGTCCCTTGTGAGCCTTTTGTAGGGAATTCGCCTGTCTGGCTGTGGTTCTGTAGTCTCACGGGTGCGAGCAGGCACACGCTCTCCTGCAGCACAGAGAGGGGCTATAAATAAGCAAAGAGCAAGATTTTTTTCTTTTTTTCCCTTTAATTCCTCCCATCCTTGCTTACTTCGTGCAGTGAATCCAAGATTTCGCCAAAATTTCCAGTGCATTGGAAGGGTCAGTCCTTTGCACAAACCAGCTTGTGTGTTTCGGTTCAGGCTCCAGCTGTTTTAGGCTCCGGCTGTAATTTTGAGTAACGCATCCGTTTTTTTCTTTGGTTCTCCATCTTTAAAATGAGGATAAGAAACTTTCTGCTGTGCCTTTTGATGCTGCAGGGGAGCAGCAGCAGAGAGTATATTTGGACACAGCGCTCAGCAAATCCAGCTTCCGATTAATTGCCGCTGATTTGAAGAATAAAAAGCACATGTTACCCTCAACAGCTTCCAGCGGCGCTCCCGGCTGGTGATACGCGAGGTTATCCTGGCACCGGGGGACTGTTACAGGCTTCTTTAGCGTTACCGATACCGTGGAGGATCCGGTGAGCTTCCCAGCCCGCGATCCTGGCTGGAGGCCACCGGGGGTGTGGGTTGCGCTTTTGCCAAGCTAAACACTGCTCCTGGCTGCCAAGCTCTTAATTCTCCTTGTGCTCCTCTGCACATCAAGCTTCCTGGAAAAGACCTGCGCTTCAGTCCCCTGTGGCGACTGCAAGAGCACAGGGCCATCAGGAGAGTCTTGAGACCTCGAGGCTGGTGAGACCCCGGGGCTGCCGTGGGCGATGGGTGCCGCGCACCTATCCTGCCTCTGCCCTGCCGGTGGTAGTGCCTGGGCTCCTCGCTCCCCAGGGGCTGTCTGGATAATAAACTCGCGGTGCGTTTATGAGGTGAATCACAGACTCACAGAAAGTTAAGGGTTGGCAGGGACCTCTAGAGATCGTCTGGTCCAACCCCCTGCCAGAGCAGGGCCACCTACAGCAGGGGGCACAGGATGGCGTCCAGGCGGGTTGGGAATGTCTCCAGAGTGGGAGACTCCACCACCTCTCTGGGCAGCCTGTGCCAGGGCTCTGCCACCCTCCAAGGAAAGAAGTGCCTCCTCGTGTTGAGATGGAACTTCCTATATTCAAGCTTGTACCCGTTGCCCCTTGTCCCATCACTGGGCACCACTGACAAAAGCCTGGCCCCCTCCTCCTGGCCCCCTCCCTTTCAGTATTTGCAAACATCGATGAGATCCCCCCTCAGCCTGCTCTTCTCCAGACTAAAGAGACCCAACTCCCTCAGCCTTTCCTCATCAGAAAGATGCTCCAGCCCCCTCATCATCTTCGTGGCCCTTGGCTGTCCCCTCCCCAGCAGTTCCCTGTCCCTCTTAAACTGGGGAGCCCAGCACTGGACACAGCACTCCAGTTGTGGTCTCCCCAGGGCAGAGCAGAGGGGCAGGATGACCCCCCTCCACCTGCTGGCCACGCTTTTCTTGATGCCCCCCAGGATGCCATTGGCCTTCTTGGCCACAAGGGCACAGTGCTGGCTCGTGGGCATCCTGTTGTCCCCCAGGACTCCCATGTCCCTCTCTGCAGAGCTGCTTCCCAGCAGGTCACCCCCAACCTGTACCGGTGCCTGGGGTTATTCCTCTCCAGGTGAAGGACCCAACACTTAGTTTTGTTGAACTTCATATGGTTTCTCTCTGCCCAACTCTCCAGCCTGTCCAGGTCCCGTTGAATGGCAGTTCGGCCTTCTGGTGTGTCAGCCACCCCTCCCAGCTTCGTGTCACCAGCAAACTGGCTGATGGTGCACTCCATCCCTTCGTCCAGGTCACTGAGGGACACATTGAACAGGGCTGGACCCAGCACTGACCCCTGAGGAACACCACTGGTCACAGGCCTCCAACTAGACTCTGCCCCACTGATCACACCCCTCTGAGACCCACCTGCCAGCCAGTTTTTGATCCACCCCACTGTCCTTTCATCTAACCCACACTTCCTAAGCTTGCCTACAAGAGTAGGCATGAATGAGCGGCACGTATTTCAGGAGAACCTTGAATATGTTCATGTGAACCTGAGCTTCCAGGTGGGCTAAGAAACAGGATTTTTGCAGTGCTCAGCTGTAGCCAGCGCTGCACCAAAAGCCACCACGGGCCACCACAGCGATGGCTGCGCAGTGGTGGTGGCTCGCCGACGCTGGTGTGTGTGCAGCCCACAGGGTGTTTTGACGTGTTTGTGATTTATTTTGAATATTCGTGCTGTTATCAGAGTGACATTAAAGGAAACAAGACAAAGTAAGCTCGAGCTGCTGGTCGGGCCGCCGTTGCCAAGAGGCTGTCAGGGAGAAGGAAGCCTTCACATGGCGAAAAGCAAAAGAAAAAAAAATCAAACCCGTGAAGATCGGATTTTCTCATTGACTTTAATTTGCAGAGGCCACGTGCTGGAGTCGATGTGCAACGGCAGCTCTGGGAGCCCATTTGCTGAGCTAGGCAGCAGCGCAGCGCTTATTCCTATTAATATATGCAATAACTCAGCACGGACTAATTAAGCAGCTCAATTTGTAAAAGAGGCATAAGGGAATTGGATACAGGGCGTTTGTTTAAAGAGCACAATGCGGTGTTTTGTTTTGGGCAGCCGACCGTTGTGAATCCCGCTGTCCCCTTGACACCGGCAGCAAATCCGGCGAGCGTGCCTGTCGGCAGCGGGGTGTTCTCGGTGTTGCGCTGTCACCACCTTGCAGATAACAAATAACTTCTAACTAATCTGGAGTAATGACTTCAGAGCAAGAGGAAACGCGTATTTTCAAGGTGACATGGTGCCTCCTGGCCTGGAAGCTGCCGGCTCTGAGTGCCAAAATTCCCCATGCCCATCGCGCTGCCGGCCGCCATAAGCAGCACCATCGTCTCCAATGTGGGTAGCTTGTCTCTTAGTTGGGATTGTTTCCCGTCTCAAGTTGGGATTGTTCAGCCTGGAGAAGAGAAGGTTGAGGGGAGACCTTCTCGCTCTCTACAACTCCCTGAAAGGAGGTTACAGCCAGGTGGGGTCAATCTCTTCTCCCAGCTAACAAGTGACAGGACACGAGGAAATGGCCTCAAGTTGTGCCAGGGGAGGTTTAGGTTGGAGATTAGGAAAAACTTCTTTACCAAAAGGGTTATCAGGCATCGGAACAGGCTGCCCAGGGAGGTGGTGGAATGGCCGTCCCTGGAGGTATTTGCCAGCCGGGCAGACGTGGTGCTGAGGGACATGGGTTAGGGGTGGTTTTGGCAGAGGTTTATGGTTGGACTCGATGATCTTGAAGGTCTCTTCCAACCCAAGTGATTCTATGATTAAGCACCTTTAGTAATCCTGCAACTTTGTCAAAGGGAACTGAGCTTGGGTTGCCTGGCTTCAGATGGATCTCGAAGGGGCTGAGATGCCACAATTCAACATGTTTTTTCATATAGAAACCGTCATGGAAATGGAATTGGTCACAAGTGGTCTAAGTCTTACTCAAAGTCCTCATCTGGAAGGTAGAAGAAGCCCTTGGAGGGTGTGAAATTGCCACCGATTTGCAAGAGTTGAACTGGTTCATCGAAAAAACCCTTCCAGCTGCTGTCGCCTGTTCATCTGATGGTGTTTGGGGGTGAAATGGCAGGGAAGAGCCCCATGTGGGACCAGCCATGAGGAAGGGGAAGATGGAAACGGAGCAGAGACTCCAACGCTGATAGCTGGGATGGAGGGAAAAGCAGCAGCACTGCAGCCGGGTCTTACAGGAGAGGCTCTCACTAACTGCTAAAGCTACTTACAGCAGATTTTGGGGGCTTGAAAGGATGCTAGCAAATATTTGAAAGCTGTCCTAATAGCTGGGGCTGTGTTGAGAAGCCTTAGCCCTCATGGTGTGTTGATTTATCCAAATTCTTCTGGTTGCTTTCTGTCAAAGCAGCGATCCTGGTTGACGTGTCTGCTGTGTCTCTCACATGCGTTACGTGGGTGTCCTACTGCAAATCACATCTTGTTTACTTGCCTTTAATAGACAATTAGGGTGAAGTGTTTCCACAAAATGGGGGAGAAAAAAGTTAGCAAGTAAGAAAGTAGTATTCTCCTTACCAGGGAAGACATCTGGAATGACTGGCAGTTGGAAGCATGTACCTGCACTGCGTATGGAAAATATTTTGACAGTTCGAACTGAAAGCAGGCTTTGGAGTTTGGACTTTTTTTTTTTTGCGCTACACTGATTTTTATTTTTTTTTTAAAGAACTGTGGTGTGGAACACAGCTTTGATGCTTTAATGGAATCTAGAGAGCTCAATAATATGTTTCAGGTTTGGATAAAAGAGAGGAAAATTGCTTCTAGGACTTTTGTGCTCAAGAAAAACAAAGCCAAAACCATTCCTCTGTGATGTCTTATCTATGATATTTTATCAGTGTGGTATCTAAGTGTAGCTTTGGTTGAGCTCACTGAGACTTCTGAGCTCAGAGGCGAGATCCATGAAGAGTGGAACATACTGTGAGTTACTTTATATTAACCTTTCTATAAAAAAAAGAACAAAAATTAAAGAGAGGTCTAGGTGAATGGGTTCATTGCAACATGCAAGAAATTGAGCAAAGGTGGCAGGAGGCCTCTGGGATGACCAAGGAGCTCCTTCCCCTCTGCTCAGCGCTGGTGAGCCTACACCTGGACTGCGGTGTCCCAGCAAGAGAGAGACAAGGACATGCTGGCCAGGGTCCAGCAAAGGATCACTAAGATGGTTCAGGGTCTGGAACCTCCCGCCTTTGAGGAAAGAGAATGCTGGGACAGTTCAGCCTGGAGAAGAGAAGGCTCAGGTGGGTCTCCATGCGTATAAACACCCAGTGCGGGGAGTAAAGCAGAGACAAGGTTTTCTTAAGTGGTGCCTGGTAGGACAAGAGACAATGGGAACAAATTGAAACACAGCAAACTCCATTTAAACAGAAGAATAAGCCTTCGTCACCGCAGAGCTGGTCAAACCCTGGGACAAGTTGCCTGGAGAGGTTGTGGAGTCTCCATGGTTGGAGATACTCAAAACCTGGCGCAGTCCTGAGCAACCTGCTCTAAGCTGAGCGTGGGGCAGTTGGACTAGGTGGTCTCCAGACATCCCTGCCAAACCTCAACAACTCTGATTCGGTAAGAACAGCAAAACCAATAATCCTGTTATATTGTATGTTGTCATGAGGCAAATAGATTTTTTTCCAAAGCTGTGCTTCCTGGGGGAAAACACATGGAATGACACCGGGAAGTTGCTACAGTCCTCACCTTGGCCGTGCCTCGTCCGTGGTACATCCCTGCTCAGCAGCAGCTTCCAGGCACGCTGCAAGTGCCTCGGGAAAGACAGACAGACAGACAGACAGACAGACAACGCTCCCCAGCGCAGCTGGATTGAGTTGTGGCAATAAAGACTTCAAAAGAGCGTGGCAGGACGCTGATGAATGAACCTTTACGTAGCTCTGCGATTTAATCTTCAAATGCCCCCATTTGCTTTAGCTGCTGCTAATTCTGTCCTGTGTGATTTTCAGCAAGGAGCCCTATTAACTCAAGCTGTGTACAGCGCCTTCATAAAATTGAACAACAGAAGTTAATCTTTTCCCTTTCATCTCTGTTCCTCTGTTGCTTTTGAGCCATAGCTTTGTAGGTTTTCGCCCTTTTTAGCATGCCAGGCATTTCCCCCATCTCTTTATCTTCTTTTTTCCCCTTTATGTCCTTATCCTTCTTCTTGAGACAGCCTCATCTGCGGGGGCCACTGCGCTGCAGACGCGGAGCAGCCAGTCTGAGGGGGTTTAAGAAAATAGTTGTCGGAAGATTAAGCGGAGATGGCGAGCAGCCCTCTCTAGTTTCATCTGCTTTTGCTCCTTGTTAATTGCCGTTGGAGAAAAAAAGGGGTTTTATGTTTCCAGTGATGGGGAGCTGGATAACTGGTTTAATCTCACAGTCTCACTTGTTCCAGTCTCATGACTCACATTGGAACGGAGAAAAGAAATTGTCTAAGAGATCATACAAGATAGCCACTGAACAGCGTCTTTCTTTGGGCCAAGCTTCTCCCCCTTGTTCCCGGCATAAAATGAAGCCAAAGACACGAGTTGTCCGGCCAGCCCCGAGCGCTGCAGTCCATAAGCTCCATAAGTTCCATGGATTTATGCAGTCCATAAGTCCGTAAGGGTCGGACAGCCGCCAAGACCGTCTCTTGGTGGCTCTTTTCGGCCGTGAAGCAGCCCCGTCCGTCCCTCTCCGTGCCCCCGATGCCAGGGATGGGACAGGAGGTTCCCAGCAGTTTTGCCCCATGCTGCCTCTTGCAATGACCTATATTAATTTTAGAAGTTGACTTTAGACCCGGAGCCCTTGCAGGCGGCCTGGGGGCGGGAGCGGAGCTGCGTGGCAGCAGTGGGTCCGTTGGGAACGTGGTTGGGAACGCTCCTGCAGAGCGTCTCCACACAGGCTGCCAGAGGCGTTTGCGCTCCCCTTCCCTTGGCGCTGGAGGTTCCCTACTGGAAGGAGACGTGGACACTTGCTACGCACAGGTCTTTTCTCCTCCTTTTCAGCCGCTGGTAAAAAATCCTTCTGGAAGGAGCTCAGGAATTTCTTCCCCTTCTGTAGCCATTTGCACTTAATTATTTTTAAGAAGGAGAAATAATGATTTGCAGATGGCAGCGGAAGAAACCTCCAAGAATGTGCCTTTCATTTTGGATATGCCTTTTTACCGTGGTTTGAAGCCAGTAGATTTAAGAGTCAGAGTGAAATCACATGAGGCCGAGCAGACGCTGCCAGATACAGTTTGCCCAGCTCCAGAATTTTGATTCCTCCTTCGCTTTGGTGGGCTCCTGTCCCATTCGGTGCCCAACCTGCCCCCAAATTTGCCCTTCTCAGCTGCAAACCTCAGCAAGGGCACTTCAGTGGGGTGGTGCCTAAGTACCCCAGTACGCCCAGTAACATGAGTCATGGGTTAACAGTTCGTCCTTTGAGACCTGGCCTTCATTATTGTGGCTTTTTAATCCTCTGATTATCCCACTTCCTAGCAGTTCTTGCAATCCTTGAGTGAGTCACCGCTTCAGTTTCCAGAGATGTTTTCTTCCAGTGTAAGCCTGCATGGTGCCTGCTGGTGTATAGATTGGATTTTATTTTATTTATCCCCTTCCCTTCCCTTCCCTTCCCTTCCCTTCCCTTCCCTTCNTTTCTTTTCTTTTCTTTTCTTTTCTTTTCTTTTCTTTTCTTTTCTTTTCTTTTCTTTTCTTTTCTTTTTCTTTTTCTTTTTCTTTTTCTTTTTCTTTTCTCAGAGATCTAGACTCTTGGCCAGCAGTGCCACGACAGCGTGAATCTCATCGTGTCTGCGTTTGTGCAGTGTTTGGGCTTGTTGCTGCAGTTGCTGCGGGTGTGACAACACGTGTGTAACAGCCCCGAGGCCGCCCGCGCCGAGCAGCGGTGGCAGCTCCACTGCTCCATCTTGCAGCCAGCAGAAATCTCCCCAGGGCGCAGCGGCGCTGCAGCTGGGATGTGTTGCACGGAAAGAGCATTGTGTAGAAATTAGGTATTTAGTCTTAATTAGCCTAATGAGCGCTGGAGCGGGGCTGGGTACTTCTGCGAGTGCAGTTCATCCTCGTGCCCGTCTCTCTCCGGGGACAGCCGGGGAAGCCTGGGTGACCACCGGGGACGACGTGGTCCTTGCCAGCAGCTGATGGCGAACTGAACTGAGCCTTGCTTAAAACGCAGTCCAGTAAATCCCTGCTTTTAGAATTTTGCAGTTTGGGAGGAGGAGACGTGGTTGCGGGGAGGCAGAGGGTGGCTGGGATGCCCGGCGAGGGTGCCCGTGTCCCGGGGGAGCACAGCACACGCATCATGGGATGGGCTGCAGGTCCTCAGCCATGGCGTGGCTGTGTCCACCCTGCAGAAGTGAAGGCTTTTTTTTCCCCTTTTTTAAGCTAATCTATTTATTCTGCTTAAGGAGGACCTAGGAAGTTCCATCAGAACATGAGGAACTTCTTTCCTTTGAGGGTGGCAGAGCACTGGCACAGGCTGCCCAGAGAGGTGGTGGAGTCTCTGACTCTGGAGACATTCCCAACCCGCCTGGACGCCATCCTGTGCCACCTGCTCTGGCAGAGGGGATGGACTGGATGATCTCCAGAGGTCCCTTCCAACCCCGGGGATTTTGCAATAACAGCTTGAGCTCCTTTCCCGTGCCTAAATATTTTAGTCCTTATTCAATGTCTGGTGAGGTTCGTTGGGGTTTTTTATTGATTTTGTTGGGTGTTGCCTTAGGCCTAAAATATGCTGCTCCAAACAAGACGCACGTAGAAGCGCTCTGGTCTGGAGAGCCAAGAGCGTGGGGATGCCAGCGCCGACCGAAGCTCTTCCTAAGTAATCCCATGTGTGGATGAGCTGTATAACATCCATCTCACCTGTCTCGAAAAGTCTTTCTGTGTCTGGCCCCGCGTCTGGGCTCTCTCTGCAGATCAGAGGGAGGAAAGTGCCTGCTGAGGGATGATTCAGCCCACCCTGACATCGGTGGGTGAAGCTGTTTGTGGAGGTGCCCCTCTTTCTGCACGGGTTTGGGAAAAACAGGGGTGATGAGCTTGGGCTAGAGATCTTGCTATTAAAAGCCCGGGGGGGGAGGAGATGCTCCCTGCTAAAATCTTTTTTTCCTGCTTCAGTTTAATGCAAACCCACATGTAGGACAACAGGCTGGAACTAAGTAAGAAAGCCCAGACTGGCCTTGAATTTCAGGAAGGATCTGCCGACAGCGGGACGTGCCGTGCGGGGAGGCTGGTTGGCTGGATGAGTGCTCTGCGCAGCCACCACTGCGGGGATGGGGCTCCCAGTTTGGGTTTTTAACTCAAATCCAGCAGTAGATTAAAGCTGGGGCCGTGTCACGCCCCGCTCAGACCCGCTCGGAAGCGACTGGGGCTCGGATTCACGAATCCCCAGCGGTGTGGACTAAGGTGAGACGACTCTCAAGATCCATAGGCAAACATTTATTAGATTCCCACAGCGATTAATGTATGTCTTAAGTAGGTCCACGCTAATTGCTTAGGTATATAACAAATACCTACCCCTAATAGGGGTGGTTTTGGCCGAGGTTTATGGTTGGACTCGTTGATCTTGAAGGTGTCTTCCAACCCAAGTGATTCTATGATTCTATGGAATTGCGGCAAGCGGTGAAGTACACCTTGGATGATTTAGCAACACGTACACAACAGGTTATGGCAAGTGGTACTTAACAGCAGATATACGGTGAATTTTGGCGAGCAGTAAGGTGTGCCTTGTGTTACTTACTTAACTCCAAGAGAAAACAGAGGGATAGAAAGAGAAGGAGATCGCAGGTCCTGGTTCCAGCATTGGGGTGGGGTGCCTCTGGTTGGTAGGAGCGCTCTTCTATGGGTCCCCCAGGAGAAAAGAAGCCCCCCCATCTAGGGACAGGTATCTTCTCTTTTAATGGTAGGGAAGACCCACCCCACTGTTACAGTGATGGTTCTGTCTCAGGTTTCCCACCTCTCCAGGCGGCACAGAGGGTGATTTGGGTGGGGGCACGGGTGCTAGAGTCAACCTTAATATGCATTTCGCGGATAATGAGGCAAAGTCATTCATGGGACAGGGTGGCCCCGAAACAGAGGACTGACAAGCTTCCCAAGCTGAGCAGACCCATCTGGTTTTCAAAAGGCTTCCCCCCCATCCTGTGTTATTCGGAGGAGTTTCTCCCCACCAGAGTCACCCAAGAGACGAGCTGGTCTCAGCCTCAGCAGTTCTCTGAGCACAAGGCTCATGTTACCCAGGCTGCGCCTTGTCCTCCCCGCGGCTACAGCTTCATTTCGAGGTATTTGGGAGTGTTTGAGACATTCAGAAGGGCTCAGAGGGCCTCCGCCCCCTCCCCTAATCTCTCCTCAGGCTGCTTCTCCCACTCTTGGTTTCGGGCAGTTTACCGGTGGTCTCTCACAGGGTGGCAAAGCACTGGCAGAGGCTGCCCAGAGAGGTGGTGGAGTCTCCCACTCTGGAGACATTCCCAACCCGCCTGGACGCCATCCTGTGCCCCCTGCTGTAGGTGGCCCTGCTCTGGCAGGGGGGTTGGACCAGATGATCCCTAGAGGTCCCTTCCGAACCCTTAACATTCGGAGATTGTGTGGTGTCACGGTCCCTGTCCCAGTGGGGTGTCCCTGTGCTTTACAGCTGCGGCACTTCACGGCTCGGCTGTGGAGATCGTCCGTCCGTGAGTCCTGGGCTGACTCAGCCACCACCCCCCAGCTGCTGCCAGATCTCCATTGCATCCTCGTCTTCCAGCTTGGGAAGACAAATGGTGTTATTCTTGCCAATGCCAAAAAAAAAAAAACAAATTTAAAAAAAACTGCTGTGAACTGGTTAGGAAAGTATCTGACTGGTCAAAAGCTTTTCAGTGCTTTCTTTCCCGAGCAGGAAGGAAAAACCAGAAAAAAGAATGGTTTTCAGCTTTCTTTGCCTTTTTTGGTGTGTGAAAACTGTGGGGTTTGGTTTTCATTTAGAAAATGCAAAAAGAGGAAACACCGCCAGCGTGACAATGAGATGCAACAATAGGTTTTGGTCAAAGCCTAGCACTTTCAAGAAAAACAGCAACTACAATGCCATTGTCCTCCGTAATTGTTGCCGCCTTTTGGAAGGAGTTAAATACCGCTTAATCGTTGATCTGCAGAGAGTGTGGGGTGCCACCCCTGACAGCACCTAAATTAATTGCTACCTTTAAACAGTGCGATTGCTTAACAGCTGCTATTAGTTCATTTTAAGAGATTTTACAGATCTGGGAGTAAAACCAAGCCCCTCTCCATCATCACGAGATGCCATTGGCAGCGTCAGGGCTTCGGCGGCGCTTTGCGCAGCGCGTGTGTGACCCGGTGACGTGTCAGCTCGACGCAGAAATCCTGCCTCTCTCCTGCCTGTGTGGAGCTGCAGAGGAGCCAAAAGCAGCTGGTGTTAGACTGGCCTGACCCCCCCACTGCTGATCGAGGGGATAATTGCTGCCCTGGCTGTATGGGTTTGGTGAGGAGTGTCCGTAATTAAACATGGGCGGCGGCAAGACAAACCTGCAAGAGCAGGGCCTGTGTTTCCTGTTCTGCTCCGGTCCCCTTATCTGGGACTGGGGAGAATGAATTTCCAAATCGCAGTATTTTTCATGGAAATGGAGTTCCTGGTTTGTGGCAAGTCCGCCCCAACTGGGCTGTGGCTCCTCGATGGGGTTTCTGCCCGGTACCTCTGTCCTGCCCCGTTCTTGCTGGAGCCGGGCTGGGCTCGGACTCTTGGCTAGCACAAAGCTGGGATTTAGGGAGCGGATCCCCCCAAACACCTTCAGCGAGGTTTTCTTACCGCAAGAGGGGAGCTGGAGAACTAGGGAGCGCGTTGGTCTGTGGGAAGGCTGAGTCATCTCTCTCTCTGGTGAAGGCATCTATCTCAAAAGTAATTATACCCAGATGAAAACAGTCAGTGACAAGCTCTGTACCAGCAGCTTGAGTTCAGATTCTCATTTCATGCCGCAGAAGGATGAGTAATTCTAAATAGCTCTAAAGGCATTTAAAAGCACCCAAACCATGACAGACAGAATATAGCAAATGAGAACAAGGTAAGTTATTATATGCTTTGTGAGCATATACAAAGCCCTATTATCACTCGTACACTGATACACGCGTTGTGGTTGTGTGTGTGTGTGTGTTACCTGTAACCGGTGTCTCCGGTGCGGGGCGGGTTGGGGGACGCCAAGCCTGATCCTTTCTTTTCCCAGCAGCGCCGAAGGCTCCGGCAGCCTTGTCTGCTCCGAGCTGGGTCAGGCGGCGATGGACGGAGATGGGCAGCTGCTCCGTGGCGGTGCTGCCAGCAGGAAACCGCTTATTCAGAAATACAGGAGAACCATTTGGTGGTGGCAGAAGACCCTTGCTCTCTGCCCTCAGCCAGAAAGCTAAAAATGACCTGGAGATGCCGAGGAGGCGGGGGGAGAGCTCCAGCCTTTCCCCATCGGGGCTATCCCCGGCAATAAGGAAGATGTGAGCAGCCAGGCAGGCTTTTTCCCTGCCTCCAGCATAACTCTGCTTAAAAAAGCATCTTGGCGTTCATGGCAGTGGCCAGTCTGGCCCAAACCACGATCCGTGTGCTCCAGCTCCCTCATTTGCGGGAAAGATCAATGAGGAGCTTCTAGTTAAACTAACGAAGCAGAGCCGAGAGGCACTTGGCAGACCCAGAGCCTCAGAGGAGCAGATCCTTTTGCACCTGAATGCATCTTTTTAATTAAAAAAAAAAAAAAAAAGTTTCACCAGCATGTTCTGATTGCCGTCTCAGCCCTGGTAGGTGATGATGACATTGGCACCTCGCAAACGAACCGCTGCCGAGATCAGCGTGTGGGACCTCGCTTAAGGCTGATTTAAAGCCTATGGAAGTGGATGGACGCGTTTCCATTTTCCTTCAGGGACCTGGCTCACACTTTACAAGCATAATTTGAAGCGCAGCCAGGATGTGGCCCAGGCTTCATTTTAGAGGGAAGTTGGTTGAAGGCTTTTTCATGGCTTTAAGGTCTACAGTGACTTTAAGGCTGCCCAGTGACTTAAAGGTAAAATCAAATAAAATGTCTCAATGTGCCGGTATGACTTGCAAAACTCTGAGTAGCGTTGGAGCAGCTCTTCTCCTGCGGGACGTTGCTGGAGCAGAGGGACACCTGACAGACAACCTCTGTCAGCCTCTGTGGCTGCAGCAACGGACGCTTTTTTCCAGCAGATAGTTGGGAAAAATTTGGTGCCAGCAATCTGGGAACAGTCCAGGTGGGATCTTCTAAATTTGGTGCCAGCAATCTGGGAGCACTCCAGGTGGGATCTTCTGTTTTAATGCTTTGTTGCCATCTTGTGTGGTTTTGTGCGTTTGCGAGGCATTGCTATATTTGTCATCTTAAAATCGTACCAAACCCAGGGCTGCTGATGAATTAGGCACTAATAACAATTGGTGCTGAAATTCAAACAAATGAATGAGGCATGAGTCATGATGCCGTCACGACCTGAAGACACAGCGCTGCTCATTGTCTCGTCTCTTCTGCGTTATTCACTTTATACATTCCAGTTTCCAAACCTCATTATTTCCATTTCGGTTTTGAAATGTGCCTCAAAAAAGCCTGAAAAGTTTCCAGAACTGAAGTTAAAAAAATGCTGTAGTTGATGAGAATGTTTTGTTTTGCTAAATCGGAAATTTTGCTCCATTCACAGCTTTCATATTTATTATAATTTCTTATAAATTTTTGAACTTAATGCAAAACCAAAAATACAGATGCTCTCCATTCTGATGAGCTCTAAATGAGGCTTGATCCATTATCCTGAAATGCTACATTTCCTTTTTGGCATTTCACTGAGATCATAGAATCATAGAATCACTTGGGTTGGAAGAGACCTTCAAGATCATCGAGTCCAACCATAAACCTCTGCCAAAACCACCCCTAACCCATGTCCCTCAGCACCACGTCTGCCCAGCTTTTAAATACCTCCAGGGACAGCGATTCCACCACCTCCCTGGGCAGCCTGTTCCAATGCTTGACAACCCTTTTGGTAAAGAAGTTTTTCCTAATATCCAGCCTAAACCTCCCCTGGCACAACTTGAGGCCATTTCCTCTTGTCCTGTCGCTTGTTCCTTGGGAGAAGAGATTGACCCCCCCGGCTGTAACCTCCTTTCAGGGAGTTGCAGAGAGTGAGAAGGTCTCCCCTCAACCTTCTCTTCTCCAGGCTCAACAATCCCAACTCCCTCAGCCGCTCCTCATGAGACTTGTTCTCCAGACCCCTCACCAGCTCCGTTGCCCTTCTCTGGACACGCTCCAGCACCTCAATGTCTCAATCACCATATTCCAAATTTTTAAGGAAAAGGTTTTTTGACGCTTTTGACTCATCTCTCTTTTCAGATATGGCCAGACCTTTATGTACTGAATTCACAGCAAATACCTGTAAGGTAAACGTGTGAGACCAGAGCGGGGCACCTCGTATTCCCATCCTTCGTATTCCCGGTGCAGCAGAGTCTCCCAGAGCAGAATGTTGTGCACGTGGACCATGGAGCTGCTCTTAAAACCGTGTCCTGTGCTGCTGCTCTGGGCTTTGTAGCCTCTGTCATGCATTTGAAAGGGATGAAATAGAAGTAGCTGCTTCAGCAGAAAAGTTATTAGTGCTGGTTCGCCCTTGAATGGCAAGCCTTGTGTTTGGAGGCAAAAGCTGAAATGAGACGTTTTTCTGTTTTATGATTTTGTCTGTGGAGAAAGCCCTTTTAATCTCCATTTGATGAAAGCTGGCTCGAGGTGCCTGAGTGACTGTGAGTGCTTGGAAGAGGCAGGAGGAAAGCTCGAAGCGGGCTCCAGAGCAAGGTGAATCTCTTCTTTAGGCGAGGCAGGATTTGGAGCGTGGCTGGGTAGCCACCACACACTTCCTTGTTTATAATACCTGATACTTCACTTAGATAAATGGCTTGGGAAGTACTTCATACCATATATAATGGTGGAAAATGTGGCAGAATAAATTAGCTCAGTGGCAGTTACATCAGGAGCGCCCATCTTTTTTAGTCTCTCAGGCCAAAATAACTGAGAACAGTCCGTCCCCGTTAATTGTTTGCTGCTAACAGGTGATGTCTTTCATGCTTCTGCACTCCTGAAAAAGTGCAGGGATTGCTTTTTCCGCAGCCCAGCCTTTTTCCAGATAGGAATATGAATATGTTGGTGAGAGTGCTGATGTAAAATCACTCACCCATCCCACCTAGGCATCAGTAGCCTCTTCTGGGACTTGCTCTTGTCCTTCACCGGTGCCTTGCAGAAGTCCATGAGCCACCAGAAGGCCCTACACAACAGGTCCCACTGCCCTTCCCATTCCTGGTGAGCCAGCCTGTTGTAAAGGGTGACTTTCAATATATTAGGCCAGCTGAGAGAGGGAGAAGGAATGTCCCCTCCATGGACCAGGGCCATCTCAGAAGCTGTGGTGCCCTGGCCTGAACTAGATGTGTCTGTAAGATACTGGATGTACAAGCAGATGTGCATGGTAATCCCATGCACGCATCTGGGCTGGGCGGGGAATGGCTGGAGCAGCCCCCAGGAGAGGGACTGGGGGTGGATGAGAAGCTCCACGTGAGCCGGCACCGTGCGCTGGCAGCCCAGAAACCCCCCCGGCCCCTGGGCTGCATCCCCACAGCGGGGGCAGCAGGGCCGGGGAGGGATTCTGCCCCTCTGCTCCGCTCGGGGGAGACCCCACCTGGAATCCTGGGTCCAGCTCCGGGGGTCCCAACAGCAGGAGGACACGGAGCTGTTGGAACGGGGCCAGAGGAGGCCACAGAGATGCTGGGAGGGCTGGAGCCCCTCTGCTGGGAGGATACTGGGAGAGCTGGGGGGGTTCAGCCTGGAGAAGAGAAGGCTCCGGGGAGACCTTCCAGCCCCTGCCAGTGTCTGAAAGGGGCTCCAGGAAAGCTGGGGAGGGACTCTGGATCAGGGAGTGGAGCCATAGGATGAGGAGGAACAGTTTTAAGCTGAAAGACCGGAGATTTAGGTGAGATATTGGGAGGAAATTCTTTCCTGTGAGGGTGGGGAGCCCCTGGTCAGGGTTGCCCAAAGAAGCTGTGGCTGCCCCATCCCTGGAGGGTCAAGGCCAGGTTGGACGGGGCTGGGAGCAGCCTGGTGTGGTGGGAGGTGTCCCTGCCCAGGGCAGGGGGGTGGAATGAGATGAGCTTTAAGGTCCCTCCCAACCCAAACCGTTCTGTGATTCTGTTGGTGCCAGCTCAGACTGAGCATAGGCAGTCTCACATGGCCGAGGAAGACAACAAACCTACGTACTGGGGTCGTCTTGAATCCCATAGAGCCCCATCGCATTAAATACCATCAGAGCCCTCTTCTGGCAGTGGCCTGAGGCAAATTAGTTGGCCAGAGATGGGAAATAAAAGCACAGATCGTGATGTTCAAGACATGTCATGGTCATGACATGCAAGAGCAAGAGCTTTTGTAAAGACGCTTACAAACAGCGAGCTGCTCTCCCCGTGGTTGCTCCTGGAAAAAAATACAGTATTAAATCTGCAGTTCATCATTGAACACAAAGACTTCAACTCTTTCTCGGGGAGTCTTTCAGCCACAGGTTGCCTGAAGCTGAGAAGGACCTGGAGGCAGGTGTCACCATGTGCTTGCCCTGTTCTTCACTCTCATCCATGGATGCCATTGGAGAGGCCGGTCTTAGTGTGTGTCCAAAGCCAGCTTGTTGTCCATCTTTGCACGCTACAGACAAGGTGTATCCCCCCCGCAGCGCAAAGGGGGCGGTTTTCCCACCGGGAGGCGGTTTTCCCACTGTTGGACTCTATAGACTTCTGTGGCCGCGGGAGCCTGGAGTCCCGGGACGCTCCAGTTGATAAGGATGCCTGGAGTCAACCAAAAAGCGCAGTCGACTGCACGGCCCAGTGGTTGCTCCCTGTCCATCTCGCCAGATGTGCGTGATGCTCCCTGTGCTGCCTGCAGCCACATCTGGCCCGTGGCGCTGGGCACGGACGGTGCTGCTGCCCCCGAGCGGAGGGAGCGGGTGGGAATGCGCAGGGGGGGAGAATACCGTCGCGTCGGGCAGCCTGAAGCATTTAGGCAGACTTGGAAGACAGCAATTTTGACTTAAAGACAAATTTCTCCAGTGAGAGTCTGTTTTGTGTGCCGTTGCAGGCTTCAGCTGAAAAAGTAGAAATATTCTCCCTGGAAATGTCTGATTAGAATGTAATCACCATTTTCATACTTCCTGGTGCTTTTTGAGGCTCTCAGTTACAGAGAATAGTAATTGGTTTCTTCATGTTAGAATAAAATACGAGTAGGTGCGTTTTTAAGTATGTACACATATAAATAGACAAAACCATTGTTTTTATCACTATGCTTCATTGGGAAAAACATTCCTCATGAGCTCTTTTTCCGTCTCTCTAATAGCTGTTCGGGTGTCAGTCTGCCTGAACCCAGCATTGTGGGATGGTGTCACTTCCACCGCCGTTATTTCTAGTTGGCAAATCAAGGGCAAGAGGAGCGAGGGAAGAAGAGATAAGGACTGTGCTCCTGTTATTAAAATGCAATCTTGAAATTGGCCTGTGCGGAGCGAAACGTAGCGCCGCTGACCAGGCTTGCAGTCCTTTTTGCAGGGATTGGGGGCATCGTTATTCTCTAGATGTTCTCTTTTTTTTTTATTTTTTTTTATTTTTTTTAAGGACTAAATTAATTCGTGATTTTAAAAAGGGTTGTAATATGAAAATAGAAACAAATAGATGTTAGGTGATCTTAAACAACTATGCATTTGGGAACTTTAAATTCATATTCTTAAAATCTATTACATATTTTGCAAGACTTTTGCACGTAACAGGACGAGGGAAAGCACAGAAGTGTGGTACCCACTGTAGTATTGAATGAATAAACAGTGTCCTGCCAGATTGAACACATGAAAGCGTTAGCGTACGTTTTTACCGCTATCTCTGTTCTGCACATTTCATGCAAAATAAATAATATTAGTTCCTAAACTCTGTAAATAAATCAATGAACTGAGTCTATGACCCGTTCAGGGGTGTTTTGATTTGCTTTGATCCGGAGACTTCAGATGCAGCTCCTGCAGCTAAGCTGTGGAGCATTTTGGGAAATGACTGTTCTCACCGGCTTCCAGCACAGTTTTAATTCACTTGAGAGATTTGACTGTTCAGAAAAACAGTGCTTTTATTGCATGTCGGAATTCCTTAAGGCTTATCCTTCGACACTTGGCAATATGCCCGCGTTGCCCATCTCTCCGCTGCTGACTCAGCTTCTCTGTTGTAACTTTATTGAAGATCTTTCATCAGTTGAAGTAGGGACTGGCCTTTCACACCGAATCACCGGGGCTGGCAGGGATCTCGGGAGATCATCCAGTCCAACCCCCTGCCAGAGCAGGGTCACCCGGAGCAGGGGGCACAGGATGGCGTCCAGGCGGGTTGGGAATGTCTCCAGAGTCGGAGACTCCACCACCTCTCTGGGCAGCCTGTGCCAGGGCTCTGCCACCCTCAAAGGAAAGAAGTTCCTCCTCATGTTAAGATGGAACTTCCTATGTTCAAGTTTGTGCCCGTTCCCTCTTGTTCCATCACTGGGCACCACTGAAAAAAGCCTGGCCCCCTCGTCCCGGCACCCTCCATGTAAGTATTTATAAGCATTGATGAGATCATAGAATCATAGACTCGTAGAACGGTTTAGGTTGGAAGGGACCTTAAAGTTCCTATTCCAACCCCCCTGCCCTGGGGAGAGACTAGACCAGGTTGCTCCAAGCCCCGTATAACCTGGCCTTGAACACCTCCAGGGATGGGGCAGCCACAGCTTCTCTGGGCAACCTGTTCCAGTGCCTCACTGCTGTCATGGTGAAAAATTTCTTTCTGAGATCTCATCTAAATCTCCCCTCTTCCAGTTTGAAGCCATCACCCCACGTCCTGTCACTGCACACCCTCTCCAGCTTTCTTGTAGGCCCCTTTCAGATACTGGAAGGCTGCTCTAAGGTCTCCCTGGAGCCTTCTCCAGGCTGAACACCCCCAACTCTTTCAGCCAGATCCCCCCTCACCCTGCTCTTCTCCAGACTAAAGAGACCCAACTCCCTCAGCCTTTCCTCATCAGAAAGATGCTCCAGCCCCCTCATCATCTTCGTGGCCCTTGGCTGTCCCCTCTCCAGCAGTTCCCTGTCCCTCTTAAACTGGGGAGCCCAGCACTGGACACAGCACTCCAGTTGTGGTCCCACCAGGGCAGAGCAGAGGGGCAGGATGACCCCCCTCCACCTGCTGGCCATGCTTTTCTTGATGCCCCCCAGGATGCCATTGGCCTTCTTGTCCACAAGGGGACATTGCTGGCTCATGGGCACCCTGTTGTCCCCCAGGACTCCCATGTCCCTCTCTGCAGAGCTGCTTTCCAGCAGGTCACCCCCAACCTGTACTGGTGCCTGGGGTTATTCCTCCCCAAGTGCAGGATCCTGCACTTGCCCTTGTTGAACTTCGTACAGTTTCTCTCTGCCCAACTCTCCAGCCTGTCCAGGTCCCGCTGAATGGCAGCTCGGCCTTCTGGTGTGTCAGCCACCCCTCCCAGTTTTGTGTCATCAGTAAACTTGCTCAGGAGCCCCAGACTTTGCAGGTAACAGAGAAAGTCTGGAGCAAAGCAGACTTTCCCTTGGTTGAGGAGGATCAAATTAGAGATCAATGAAGTAAACTGGACATCCACAAGCCCATGGGTCCTGATGGGATGTATCCGCAAGTGCTGAGAGAGCTGGCAGAAGTCATTGCTGGTCTGCTCCCCATCATTTTTGAAAAGTCATGGAGAACAGGCGAGGTGCCTGAGGACTGGAGGAAAGCCAATGTCACTCCAGTTTTCAAGAAGGGCAGGAAGGAAGACCCAGGGAACTATAGGCCAGTCAGCCTCACCTCCATGCCTTGGAAGATGATGGAACAGCTTGTTCTGGGTGTCATCTCAAAGCATCTGGAGGAAAAGAAGGTTAATCAGAAGTAGTCAACGTGGATTCACCAAGGGGAAGTCATGCCTGACTAATCTGATAGCTGCCTACAATGGCATGACACGATGGATAGATGAGGGGAGGGCAGGGGATGTTGTCTACCTTGACTTCAGCAAGGCTTTTGACGCTATCTCCCACAGCATCCTCGTAGGTCAGCTTAGGAAATGTGTGTTAGATGAATGGACAGCGGGGTGGATTGAGAACTGGCTGGCAGGGAAAGCTCAGGGGGGTGTGATCAGTGGGGCAGAGTCTAGCTGGAGGCCTGTGACTAGTGGTGTTCCTCAGGGATCAGTGCTGGGTCCAGCCGTGTTCAGTGTGTCCATCAATGACCGGGATGTGCACCCTCTGTGCTCTGAGGAACCTCGGAAGCATCTCAGATTGGGTTTTTGGGCTGGTACCTGTGGACACTGGCTGCCCAGGAATTATTTTACACTGTCTGCGAAGAGGGTAGGGAGAATAGTTCCTGTATGATGCACAGTAATCTGATTTGGAGAAGTTCCTGGAGGGAAATGGAAAATTTCACAGGACGCAGAGATTAGAAACATCTGAAAAACACCATTTAAGTTTAAAATATCCCTAAAAGTCCTGCTGTACTGAAGGGAACCGGAAAATTGCACAGGACTCAGAGATTAGAAACATCTGAAAAACACCATTTAAGTTTAAAATATCCCTAAAAGTCCTGTTGTACAAAATAATGCCTTATAATTCCAGTCGGCCTCAGCTGCGGTGAGACTGCCATTGCAGTAGGAACCATCCCCATGTGTTGTGACAGCCTCTCTCCTCACGTGGTCGTATCTCAGTGAGGCTACATGAGTTGTAAAAGGAGAGGACAAAGGTAGATAGCAGAGAAATAACTTGTCAAGATGTTCAGTGGAAGAACCAAGACAGTATTTCACACTTTATCTACCCGACGCCCAGAGGTGTCCTCACTGTGACCTCCAAACATCTGTCTTGAGCATCTCTGCACAGGACTTGTCGAATAATTCAGGCTAAAAGGGACTTTTTGAGGGCTGTGGTCCACTTCCCTCTCAGAGCTGGCCAAGCTTCAGAGTCGGACCAGCTTTCCCAGGAACTTGCCCAGTTGAGGATAAAGAACAGAGGCTCCCCAACCTCCCCTGGTCCCAGCGGCAGACGCTCTTGTGCACCCCGGCTGTGGGAGCCGAGCATAGGGAGGGCGTATTTTCCTGTTCACATGATTAATATGATTAGTTTGAAATCAAAACAGTGAGAGCACCGGAGCTCGCTCTGCGGCGCGCGCAGGAGGGAGGTCTGCAGCCCTGGGGCACTCTTGGCCACGCACCCGGCCAGCCGGCAGTGGAGGGCCAGAGGGGTGGGTAGGAGATCCACAGCCCCTCTGCCCCCTGGGACACTTCTTGGGCTACGTACTATGTGCATTTGCAGGGAAAAAAATTAGGAATTCAGGATGTTTCGGGTTTTTCATAAACACAAATACTTAAAGATGGAAGCGGTTGAGTGTCCAGGTGTTTTATCTTGTGCATAAAGCTCCTGCTTGGACCCGTCAAGTGCAGCCTGACGCGTGGTTGATTTACAGCGGTTTTGTGGGCGTAGCTAAACCTCCGGCCAGCTGTCGGGGCGGTGGGCAGACACCGTGCCAGCGGGGAGACCCACCTCGCTGGCTTTTCTGGGCAAGATGATCAAAGGGACATCCCAACGCAGCGGCTTGTGCCGCCTCTCCGGCAGCGCGGCAGCCAGGTAATGCCGGAGTCACCTGGGGATGGCGCGGAGCTGCAGCTTCGTTTGGGTCTCGCTGCCGTTAAATTGCACTGAAGAGGTGCAATATCCTGAGCGCAGGAGCCAGGCGGTGTTTGCCACGTGAAAAATCATGAGTTGTGGTGCTGGGTAGAGTGGTGTCCATGCTGTGAGCAGACCCCAAGGGAAGCGGGGAGAAATGAAGGGGATGTTTTTCGGCTGGGCGTTGAGTGGGAGAGCACTGAAACGTGCTCCGGGGGAAGGAGGTCCCATCTGGAACAGCCAAACGGAGGCTGCCAGCGACAGAGGTAGGATTTAGAACCGCTTTCATCTGCTGGTTTGGTGCCGTGGGTCAGAGGAGCCATTGGCAATGTGGGTTATAAGGGGGCTTAATGTGAAGCGAGGTGCGTTCTGGGCAGCCGCGAAGGACACTTTCCTACCGGAGCGGTGGGATACACGAGCACAACCGATGCCCAGTTAGTTGGAGGTAGGCAGAGGTGGATGTGGATGTGCTGGGGAAGGGTTACGGCTGCTCTTCTGGACATTCGTGTCATCTTCGATGTCCTAATGGAGCAGCGACCCAAGGTTGTTCCAGTGGGTTGGGTCACCCTAAACAGTGCAATAGTAACTATGTTCTGCCTTCGTTGGGTTTTGTTGAATTGGGTTTAGTGTCGGCTCATGCAAGCAGCTTTGCCAGCAGATCTGGGTTATTTTCTTCAGGCACCCTGTGATTCTTTAATTATTACAAATAATCCAAACGTGTAAGTTCACTGTAGACAGGGAAAAGCGTGAACTGACCAAGATACTTTTGCCTTTTTCATGCCACCAACACAAGGCCCTTTGCAATGTGGAGGACACAACCCCTGGGCGTGCAGATGTGTCCACGGCAGCGCTCCTCAAAACCCTGTGAATCCGTTCTGCGTTTGGCACAAAGCTGCTGCTGGTTAGAGAGAGGCTGCAACCCTGGCTCTGGGAGAGACCACGGGAGTTGGGCTGCTGATCTCAGGGAGGGCAAAACTTGATACCCAAAGAAGGCTTTGATCAAGATTAGGTGGTACAGGAGCAGTGTTAATACTGTTACTATTAACAAAAATAGGAATGCAGCTCTGTTTGTAAACAGTGCTGGGTGTAACAGGAGGGAAAAAAAACCCATTTTGCATCAGACACGTTTTTGCTTCCATCCCTTCCAAATCTGTCCCCGCTCACTGCACAGCTTTGGTCCTCTTGGCCATTACTGTTGGGTGCTAGTTGAAGGGTTGAGTTTCTGGCTGCTGTAAGCAAGTTCAAGTCCTCTGAAGTCGGTGGCCGTGCACCCAAAGTACGTCTACATCAAGGAAATGCTGTGCTTTTTATTAGACTAAGGTCTAATGCTGAGTACGAGCCCTGGCCGCTTGCTCTGGAAACTTCTGAAGATGGAAGAGGAAATGGAGATGGATGGCCACCAAAGTAATTTGATGGTCTTGGGGTGTTTCATGGATGGATCAAGCAGCTGCGCTGTAGTTATCACCCTAAACGCTGCCCCAAAAGACAGGGCTTCCAAATTTAATATCACAGCTCCAGCTAAGCGGCTGTTCTGTCCTGATGGGAAATGTTTCTGGAGTTGCCCAGACTTGAAGTAGTGATGTTCAAGAGGTGATAGTGCCTACCGTGTTGAGTTGAGCTGCTGTTAGTGAGTTATTAATCCTAGAAAGTCTTTGCCCAATGCTTTACCTGCACGTGTAGCAGAATTTTAACATGGTTTTTCCACGGAGGATGGAGGCTGGCTGTGACAATCGGTTCTCAGTGGCTTTGCTGATGATGGCTTCCGAGCCACAGCAATTGCACAGGCTTTCAACTTTCATACTTGCTCTGAGTTTCCAAGCAGTCATTATTTCAAAGCACGAGACGGCTCCGCTGAAGAGGGGATTTTAACGCCGCCAGAGAAAATAAGCAGATGGCGGAGTGACTGGCAGAAGTGTGACAGCACTGCCCTGATCTCCAGCCATCTGGTTTGGACCTTGGTTTAACGTTTCAGACTTGCACAGGCTACGTCATCTGCAGCAGCCTTGGTGCTCCCCCTTGGAGAACGAGGATGAGGATGGCTTATCTCTGGAAAACGGGCAGATACCTTTATCCCAGTAAAACAAGGGCCAGACAGCAGCTGGGCTCCGGTTCTTGCTTGCCCTGCCCGAGCTGCCCATAGGTCATTACTGAAGTGACAGTGGCAGCACAGCATCGCTAGGGCTGGCTCCCTCCAACTCTTCTGGACGTCAGTCCTGAGCGTTTCCTCCTGTCTAACCCACAGTCCACTAAAATACAGCAATAAAATTGAGACTGGAGTGTTTTTCAAAGGGCTCCGTGCCCCTGGGATGGGCAGGACCCTCTGAAGCCCTTCCTAAGAAGAAGAAGAAGAAGTTGTAAAATGGCCATCCATCTCCATTCCCTCTTCCATCTTCAAAAGTTTCCAGAGCAAGCGGCCAGGGCTCGTACTCAATAAAGATGGAAAATGAAGGCAGAGTGCCTTAGGTAAACCTGGCAGTTGGTTTCGACGCCGTCATTCAGAATCCTTTCCGAGCACAATGAAGGAGAAAGACCGTGGCAAAAACATCGGCGAGCTTAGGGAACGTTGTCAGCCGGGCTTTGAGCACTGACAAGGCATGAAATACCTCGTGTGTGTCCGCGTCTGTGCGCGCTCATGGGCGTTCACACCAAATAACAGACGCTGCGTACGGTTCCTCCCTCTGTGTTTGCGTGCTCTACTTCTAAACTCGTTAGCTGCTCTTCTTGACAAGTTACTTGAGCAGTTTTCCACAGAGGACGGGCTGAGTCACATTGAATCGTATCCATCTTTGAACATCTATGGAGGAGCTCGGCTTCCTTCCAGCGCCTTCCCCGTCGGCGGCTGATGAGAGGGTATCTCTAATTACAGATCACAAATGCCGTGATGGGCTGGAGTTAAGAGGACTGGAAGGAGCTCGTTGGAGCCGGGGTGCCGTCAGCTCAGGAGCTGCCTCTCTCTGCATAAATAATTCTGTTTTAGAACTGCCTCTTATGGTTAAAACGCTACATGGCACCTTCCCCCCCTCCTCCCACCGCTCCCCACGTTGGAACCATGTTAGTTCACAAAACGGTCCGCGGATAATTTTCTTGAAAGGCTTTTTTGCATGAAAAATAGATCAAAATTCTGCTGAACTATTTACACGCTCTTATTTTTACAGCTTTGACAGAAATGGTAATAGGAAAATGAGATCAAGATGCTTTTGGTACATTACTGGCAATAAAAAAAATAAAAAAAAAAGCACAACCTGCGAGTGGTTCAGGGTCAAATTCTGCCGGTAGTTTCTGTGCGATGAACAGCATGTTCTTCTCCTTCTGAAAGGGCTTACAGGTATTGTTGATGCTGTTTTTAAGGCACTTGTCTTTTATGAGTCTGTAATAATCTTTGCATTATACTATTACAACATAATCAGGTCCTTGTCGTGCTGCCAAGGCTGATCAGATAACACGAGAGCGCTGAGGAATTTTAGTGCTAAACTTATTAGGAGAGACCCAGATTTATACCACGATAGTTGCAAACCCCTTCAGCGCGTAACTGGAGCTTTGTGCTCCGCAGGAATCCTGGTCTCAGCCATATGGGAGCTGCTGATACAGATCTTGTCTCCAGCCTCAGCCAAGGCTGGGAATTCAGGTGTGAGAGCAGTTTCCCCAAGCGTTTGCAAGATGGGGATTTAAAAATATCCTGTTCCTCTTTTAAAAAGAAAAAAGAAAAAAAAAACAACCCAAAACTTTTGGAAGCGCTAAAACAACAGAGCTACAGTTGCTCTGGTTGCTATAGTTTAATATTGCAGCAATTAAAGTATCAGTCCTGACGCACCGCGAAGCAAAATGCTTCTTTTCAGCAGTTTTTCTGAGCCGTGAGGACGCGGACACTTGTCACTACAGCTAATCCTCCCCGTGCTGTGCTTTGTGAGCGGCGGGTTTTAAATGCAGCTGCCCCCCAGGCCCCTTTTTATGTATCTTACCTGGGGATAAAGTCAAATCGATAGCTATTGTAGCCAGGGATGATGCGCTATTTAGAACAGGTTGGGTTGCATTTGCTGGAGAAGCGCAGCATCAATTTTGCATTGGGAAAGGCTCCAGTTTGAGCAAACACAATTGCGGGGGGTGTGTGTGTCATTCTCCTTGAACCATGGCAGCGCAGAGAAATCACTGCTCCGCACTGACGTGGAGCTTGCTGTATTCTAACGTCTCCAGGACGGCAAATGTTAAACTACTTATGTTCCTCTCTGAGTTAAGAGGATGAAAACCACGGCTGTTGCTGTAGGTTAGGATGCGTGGAGTGAATTGTGCACCGGAGTTCCACTCTTACTTGGCATTTTTAAGTGGCCGTTGTAAAAGGAATGAATTTAGTACTCTCAGCAGGGAAGGCAAGACATTTGGACACCGGACAATCTGGACATTTCTGTTGTTGGTCTGGCAGAACGTAGACAGGAACCTGTCCAAAGTGGTGTCATTCATGAGGATAAAATGTGAGAAAAGGAATGCCAAAAAAGAGTAAGGATTTATTGTTTTAAATGTAGTGTTGCTCCCTCCTCCCGTTTCCGTTCTCTGCTTGAATGGACGTGGTCTGAGATGGTCAGGTTAGGACGTGGCCCGTTCAAAAATCATGTTTTAAGGGGATGGCACGTGAATAGCACGTCTGATCTGGGTGCTTGGCCCTGATCCTCTCAGAAAGGGTTTCCGTGGCTTCATGAGAGAGAAAACAAATCTACAGATTTAGCAACGAAATTGCTTTTCCTGTTTCAGCTGCAGATGCCGAGTCTTCTTCATAGAGGTTTTCAAGGTAATTTATTAGTTGTTCAGGGTAGAGTTTTGTTGAGATTTCCAACAAGATGGTCTCTGTGGGGTCTGTCAGTGCAGACGAGGTGTTGCCTTCTTCTGAGGTGGATGTACCAAAGGGTTTGTCCCTCGCCGTAGGTAGAAACGCTTCACCATCCCGTTGGTCTGGTTGTTGGTCTTGGCTATAAGATACAGCAGTGCAGCATTTCTGGATCTATAGCGAAATGGCCTCCGAGGTGGTACCTTCACTGCTTTTGTATAAATGCTCACACCACCGGTCTTCCCTTGATGTCATCTGTGAAAATCCACGTATCTAAATTAAAGACAATCCTCTTCAAGGAGAGCTTGTGTCCACCTGCAGAGATCATGAATACTGTA
Source organism: Chionis minor (assembly GCA_013398295.1). Taxonomy (NCBI): domain Eukaryota; kingdom Metazoa; phylum Chordata; class Aves; order Charadriiformes; family Chionidae; genus Chionis; species Chionis minor. Next base: position 156,073 of record VZSF01001773.1, read on the forward strand.
TTGCACTGCAGTGGAAGTAAAAAGTTCCCAGAGAGAGCTGATTTTCCTTCTTTCTTTTTTTTTTTTCTTTCCCCTCTCTATGTGGTTTTTAAACTCACCTCTATGTAATTCAGCTTAACATTTCTACTGAAGTCCTCGCTGCGATTGTTAAACGAGATAGTGGCATTCCCAATAGCTTGAAGGAGCACTTCAGCGATGATATGGGACATCGCGTGTGTATATGTAAAATATAAAATATCATCTAGCTTGCCGCGTCAGCCACGCAGCTTCTGATTGTCACCCGTAAACAAGCATCAGCTAACGGCATGGAGATGTTTATTTATCAATATGGGGATTTAACAGCTTGCTGTGGTACGTGTCTCTCACCGCTGTGTGACAAGGACCCCGTGCCAGGGGAATGAAGGTACTACAGCTCGATGACACTTGCTGTGAGTACCAAACCGTAAGGCTTTCTAGCCTTTGCTCTGTGCTGAGGCTATTTCTTTGCTCTGAAATACCAGCATTACCTGTCTTTTCAAGAGGGATTTTAAGTGTAAGGGATGGTTGCGGTGTGTTTACTTCTTGTCCAAGCTGTTTCCAGAGGGATCCTTCACCCCACCGCCTGGGGGTGAGGAGCTTGGCTTGGGCCACCCTGCCCCACCGCGGTGGTGCTGGCTCGAGTCCCGTCCCCGACGTCGCTTTGAGCGTGAGGAATTGCAGAGGTTTTGGGGAGCGACTTCTTCATCCCATTCCTGCCCACTTTGCTGCTCTGGCATCTCGGGGACCAGGGTGTAGGAGCACGAGCTTGACCCTGGGGATGTCCTCCCTTGATGTGCTGCGAGGACGTGGGACAGAGCATGGCCAAAACTGGAAAAGAAAGGACAGAAACAGCTACGGATCCGTAGCTGGAAATGTATCTGTAAAAGCGTTGTTTCTTGTGACGAAAGGAATAATTTGGAGAGATACCATCTCTCAGAACTGTGCGAGGGAGCATGTGGAGAAATGATTATTTCTTTGCCTTTTTTTGCTGTTTCTCAATTTTATTATGTAGGTCTTTGTTCTGGTACGTTCCTTATTATTTTAGCTGCCCTGGGTAATTGTGTTTTCCCCTGAACTTAGGAAGTTACTTTTAAAAGAAAGGAGGGGGGCGAAGATAAGGCAAATCTGTTAAATGAGAAATCTGTTGCTAATTAAGGCACGGTTTTGCTAATCACCTTAGAAATGAAGTTATCAGCTGAAGAAGCCTGGAGTTTGTGTAATGGAAGTTCGGAGCGGGTTTTCTTCCCCCCTGTTTCCTTCTGTCACAATACATTCAGAGATTAAAAGTTTACCTTACAGACTCATCTTGGCACCATTAGACATGATGTCTCTTTGCATTAACTGCAGGCGGGCTCGAGCTGTTCTAGGATATATTTCAGTCTGAACAGTTAAAATTTGGCAAAGTTATGAGCAACTAAAGTCAGGATCCTTTAATGGGAGCTGTCAGTGCTCATCGTGGATGTCACGCCGCGCTCCAGCTAGGACGCCGCGTCCCGGACCCAAGGTAGTCACTGTCCCTTCCTATTTTTTTTTATTATTATTATTATTCATGATATCCCAGGGATGAGGAGGAAGCACAGCATTGTGAGGAGCTCCATGAGGAGGAGGCAGCAGCCCAGGGGGAGGCAATGGTGTGGTTTTTCAGCTGGAGACGCTGGTGGCTGGGAGGAGAAGGTGCCGTGCTGGAGCAGGACACCGTCCTGGCGCTGCGCCGGCTGGGAGGGGGCGAGGAGCCAGCCCCAGTTTTTCCTGCTCTCTTTTTTCTGACGGCAGCTTTCTCGGTGCAAAAAACCAGATGGTGAGCCCAAATTCCCTTGTATGGCTTGCAGCCGCGGGAAGGGAAGCGGGACGTACGGCTTATTCTGTCGTCCCAGGGGAAGCAGCCCTCGCATTTTCTGATGAAAACACTCTCCTTAAGTCAATAATTTTATCTTCAGCTTCCCTGCCAGTGGGCACCATGGCACAGCAAGGACTGCTGCAGAAGGCTGGGGAGGGGAGCAAGGTTTCCTTAATATATATGCATTAAAGCTCTGTTTTCAAAGTTAATTTGTTCACCCATTCTTTCGCTAGAGCTGTGGCCGTGCCTTCCCCTGTGCTCAGCGGGTGCTGGCTGGGCTTCAGCAGGGCCCCGAGGGTCCCCTGCTCCATGGGGAGAGCGGAGGGGGACAGCACGTGGTGGAGGAAGCAACCGGAGAGGATGGGATGGGACAAAGCAGCAGCCCCCCGTGCTCAGCAGCATCCTCCTGCTTGCCCCAGGTGGCTTCCACACACATCTTCTGGGCTTCTCCCTCCAGGCAAAGCACTAATGGTACCACCACACCCAAGGGGTGACCTTGACCAGCCCCCCCNGGGGGGGGGGGGGGGGCGCAGAGGACGCCTTGAGCCTGGTGTAGCACAGGATGCAGTTTTCGACGCCCTCCCGGCTGGTGGATCTCCTCTGGGTCACCTTTTCACCAGGTCTTTTTTGCCTGGCTGGCTCCTGTGACATTAGGCAGGTTGCCAAAAGCCCTTTATTTAAATAATGCTCCTTGGGAGTAATTGCTGGCAGACAGAAGCCAAGCAAATTGAGAGCTGCAGTGTTTGTCTGAGGGCAAAGGGGACCATGGGCAGTAATTGTTCTTAACCAGCTAACACTTGGGAGATTGTTTCTGCGGATGCTGTGATGAGCTGGTCAAGCGAAACTGGGATTTTCTCACTGTACGTGCACCAAGGACCATCAGTAGCTGCGTTTTCCTGTTCTCCCTGCATTCCCAGGAGTGCAGTAACCTCAGGGAATGCGCACTTCCCCAGGTAATGCCGGCGTGCCTCCTCCCTCCAGGATGATCCCAAACACTGGGGTTACTGGTGTCCTAGCCGAATGAAGGACATGTCCTGGGAATGAAGACGTAGAGAGTGCTCCATAAGAGCACTGTGAAAACAACTCGGATTTTGCAAATGGCAGGCGGACGGCAGAGGAGGTGCCGATGGCTTGGCCGGGAGCTACGCCTGTGCAAGAGTCACCTGGAGCTCTGCCGCCGTACGGCATCACGCCGAAGCTGCTCCCCGTTTTGGGTAGTCCCCAGCGCAGGTCACTGAGGTGCCGGCTGTTTTCCATGGGCTTTCGCACGCCCGTGGCACCTTTGTGCTTCTGGAGGGTGATGAGAAAGCAAAGCTGGGTCTCCCCGTTGCTGGAGCACAGTGGTAGTCTCGTGCTAACCAAAATTTCCCTCCCACACGTGGAGGAGCTTCTAGAAAGTAGATGGCCAACGCAATTTCAGCCGTCCTCAGACTTTTCACTGCTTGAGAGGAAGTGCTGCTTTTCCACGCTGAATTCTTAGGACAGTCACATTTTGCTTGGCAAATAGCTGCAAGTGCATTACCCACCAGCTTTCTGAAAAACACATCAGAGATCTCTGGGTGATGGATTTGTTTTCTGTTTGTTTCTCTGGGATTTCTTCACTAGAATTCGGTGTTACCTGGTTATTTATAAATCTTTCTGCATGTTTGATTACTCCGGTGTGTCGTCTGATGGAGAAGTTATTGAGTCACTGTCATTTACTGGAGGGGAATGCTTCTATTTTTAATTCGGCGGCTTTTTATGGGTGGATGAATGGCAAGCTAATAGTCGTGTTGAAGTTTGAATGTCAGGAAATAAGGGAGAAACCGGAGACTTGCTCGTCATATTTAACCTGCCGCGTTACATGCTCTGTCTTGACTCTTTAAACACACCTTTACATACCGTCCATGCGTATTTTAGAAAATGAAGTGATCGTGGTTTCGTCCTTTGTGGGAAGCAATATAAAAGACTCCGCCTTATTAAATAGGCTAAACGAATTCATTTGAAAATACCTTATTTTTCTGGTTGGTCTTAATGTTCTGCTGGCTCTTGATTACCTATCTACTACGAGATAATTCTTCAAGGAATTTGCAGAAACAACATGCTGGACTGATTGTCCTGTTCACGCTGGTAGTTGCAGTAAATAGAGTATCTTAAGGGGTTGTAGGTTTATTTGCTATGAACATGAAAAATATACTTCATAGGAAGGTAATCTAATTGTGAAAGGTCTTCGGTGGGACACATGGCTGCTCTGTAGGGACACAAATGAAGGTTCTCAAAGAACCAAAGAAGGTTCCCTGAGGGTTTGAGTGCCACAGGCGTGAGGTTGCCGCAGGCTGGGACATCGGGGTGGTGGGGACATTGGGGTATCAGCGAGGCGACGTCTTCCAGCTCTGCTGAGCCCTTTTGGTTGTGGTGTCTCCCAGCTCGTCTCGTTCTGGGGCCAAACGAATGAAGTCCGGGGCCTTTCTCGGAGCCATTCCCTGCTCCACACCGTGCCTGTTGCAAGAACAGAGCATCACGCCGAGCGTGTGGGGCAGGTACACCTCACGCTTTGCGGCCATGGAGGGTGTCCCCTGGATTGTAGTCCCTGTGCTGTCACCTGTAGACCCGTCCACAGGCATTTTGGGATGTCAGCAGGAACAGAAAGTCCTTGCCAGGCCACATGGGAACACGCAACGTCTTTGTGGGGCCGTGGTTTACTTCTCTGTACGCTGTGGACAGCGATGCCGGGTGCAACTTGGCCGATTCCCGCGTAATAGTTACCCTTGCTCCCTTTGTTACCAGCAGAAATGTTTATAAAGGCCTTGTAAAAACGGTTAGGGTTTTTTTTTTAATTTATAATGACAATTTGGGCTTTATTTAGGAGGCAGAAGTATGGCCTTTCCTTGCATAAATACCTTTTGTGAATTAATTTTTTATTGCTCTCTCTGGAATTGGCTCGTGGATACAAATAATCGCGCTGCCCAACACTCTTCCTCTCTCAGCTTATTACGACGTGTGCATTTCAACATAGTTTGTACGGATATTCCAGGAATCCAGGAAAACTGTCTAGCATAAAGCCATAGGAGTTCTTTAACTAGAGCACGGAAAGACAATATTGCACCTTTACTGCTAGAGGCAGGCTTGCTGGAAAATGACATTTTAATTACGCCACGGTTTTTAAGTTTCTAAAATGTAATTGGTCAAATAAAATTGGCGTGGGCTCCTGTAATCCGGGGCAATCCAAGGGAGAGCCGCAGGAGTAGCGGGATTACCCAGGAGACGACGTCTCGCCGCTCCGTGCCGGTGTCGCCTGGGTTTGGGATGTGCCGGTGCCCCGTGTCGGGTGGGCTAAACCCACCGCGTAGAGGTTACACAGGGAGCCGGGCGGCTCCTCGTGCTGCCGGGAGAGCGGATGGAGCAGGGTCAGTAAAATTTAGGGAACGTAGATGGGATATAAGGTGGTGAGCCTGGAAGAGATCCCAGAAACGATGGGTGTTGTAACAACTGTGCGAAACAATAATGCGGCGCAGACTGCAAAACAGCCGAAACTGGGATTATTAGGCCCGTTTGGCGTATGTGTTTGTGGTGCGTGCACGGTGCCTGGTGTCCTGGCTATGCATCTTTAATTTAAGATAAATAACTTCTTTTATGTGAAGACAAACAGGGAGGGGAGAACCCAGGTACGGCACATCTTTCTCTGAATTCCCTTTCCGTGCGCTGAAAAGAAGATCTGAAAAGATTTTATTAATTTGCGAACTGCGATTTCAGGGAATTTGAAACGGCATGTGAGAAAAAAAAAATAACGAACAAATATTTTCAAGTGGGAGAAATCTGTCCCTACCATATGTTTCCCTGAGTCATCCCTTCTGCAGGAGGAGATGGTGCAATTGTTTGAACTCTTCCAGTGGCTAATCCTTTTTATTTAGTAACAACATCGCTGTAAACTCGGCACGGGATGCTACGACGCGTTAATGCCACGTGCTGGGTACCTGATCCCTCTGAAGCTGACACGTGTTTTACTCTGGACACAGGTTAAATTCTCCCTGTGTGTCTCCCCTTTGAGCAAAGACCAAACCTGGCCACCGGTTTCTACTTGCCAGCTGGGTGCTGCGATGCTCGGGCACTCGCCAGGATATTGCAGAAACCTCAAACCTCACCAATTCTTTCTCTTAAATTTGTAGGCAGAGCCCCGCGCTGACGGGGTGGTGTGGTTGTGTTGCAGGTGTGGCTGTGCGGCGGCAGCATGGAGGTCCTGCCCTGCTCCCGGGTGGCTCACATCGAGCGCAAGAAGAAGCCCTACAACAACAACATCGGTTTCTACACCAAGCGCAACGCTCTGCGGGTGGCCGAGGTGTGGATGGACGACTACAAATCCCACGTCTACATCGCCTGGAACCTGCCACTGGAGGTACGGCCGTCGCACCCTATCCTAGGTCTTCACTTTATGGGGTTAAAAACTTGAATTATAGAACATTTAGTGTCCCTGGGAGAAGGAGAGCCTTAAATACCCCGAGTCACATGCCTTTGAGGGAGATGCTTTGAGGGAGATGCTGCAAAACCGTCAGACTGGAGGGTTTCCTCCTGCTCACATCAGCCTTTTTATTTTCATTTCTAAAAATTAAACCTGCGTTGTAGCGTTTATCTCCCCGCTGAGTGTTTACACAGCGTGAGTTTGTGTCATTACACTGCTCTGCAGATGGAGTCTGTCTGTAAAGTCGGTTGGCAGAAGATTATTAATATCAGCATCGTTAGCGCGTGAGGTTTTCTCCCTGCGGCTCGGGCAGGTCCGTGTCGCGCGTGTCCCAACTCGGGTTTCCGGCTGGCAGATGCTGTCGCTGCCCAGAGCTCGCTGCGGAGCCGGTGCAGTCCCGGTGCCTGCGCCGGGTGCTTTCCCAGCATTGGGAAAGTCGAGGCCATCGGCGCTTAGGAGCCATGGTGAGAGGTAAAGGGTTGGAGGTCGGTGTCCCACCGGAGATCCCCTCCCAGCAGCACCGTGTGCAAGTGCTCCAGAATCACTCTCTTCACATAGCTTTGGTGCTTATATTTATTTCTGCACAGAAATCGTTAGATTTTCTTCTCTCCGACACGTTGTTTTTCATGTGAATCCTGCCATGTTGCAGCGTGGTGCATCTTTGGGACGCGGTGGGGTCCCACCAGCGAGACACGCTGAGCATGTGTGACCCGGGGATGACGCATCCTGCGCGTGGAGCTCTCTAGGTGATTCCGTGCACTTCTGCGTGAAGCTCTGTAGGCTCCAAGAGGACTTTCTGTAGGCTTAGGGCTGGGGCTTGGGCTCTCACCTCCCTGCAGGTTATGTCTAATCATGAATCCCAAAAGCACCTCCTGCCTCCCGGCTCTGGCCGCTGCCTGGAGCGCACTGGGAGCGTCCCCGCCTGGGCCAGTGTCCCCATCTCCTCTGGTCCTGCCAGAAGGAGGAGAAGGCGTGGTGGGGAGGGGGAGGCAACGATGCTCTCCAGGCATCCAGGTGGGATGAGGGTTCAGGGTGCCCTGCAGAGCCCCCCGACACCCGCTCCACTCGTGGTAAGAACTTAAGGCCGGGCGCTGGGCTGCGCTGTTCCAGCGCGAGGAAGAACCGTTGCCGTGAGTGGCCGGACCCCATGTGAGCAGTTATTTACAGCCACCTTTTTGGTGCTAAAAATAAACACAAAATACTCACACCTTGCAGCTCGCACCCCTGCAAAGAGCTGCTGCCGCCCGGATCCCGCTGCGGCAGCTTCCTCGGCTGGCAGCGCCGTGCTCCGGGGCGTTTGGAAGAAACATTAAAACATAAAAACAGGGGCTGCTGCTGCCGCTTTCCGAGGAAAGGTTACGTCTGAGGAGAGTTACTGGCATTTAGAGCCATGGTAGTCACAACTCCGTGCCGCGTTAGAGAGCAACAGGTACCTGGGAAGGGTCGATGAGCTGCCGGCGCTGCCGGTTTGTGGTGCTGGGGGCGGTGGGGAGCCCGGGTGTAGTTTGTTATTGAGCAATAGATGAATAGAAATCGAAGGAAAAGCTGTTTACCCAGCAAGCTGCAGGAGGGCACTGGCTGTGATGGGCACCGCTCCAAGCGTTCGGAGAGGCAGAGAGCTGCCGGCGGGACTCGGTGGTTCCAGGTCTCTCTTAAAAATAGGTTGCAAGATCCAAACGCTTATGGGCAGGGATCATAAATTACGGCAGCTTCGGCCTCAATCCTGAGGCTGGTTCCTTTTTAGAGACAAGGCACCATGCTCCTGCTCAGGAACAGCGTCGGAGCGCGGCAAAAAAGGATTAAAATCATTGGGGAAGCTGTAGGTCCTGTACAGCTGGGAGAAGGCTCACACAAATTCGTCACACGAATCGGCACTGCGAGGGGGAGGTGGGGTGAACCTGGGGAATCAGCTCTGGGTTACCCTAAAAACAGGTTGAGATTTTTGTATCGGTCTTACCGGTAAGACTGAGATTTAATTTTAGAGAAGGCTTGTTTGACAGGTGGTATTGCCCAGGGAGGTTATGATATACGCTGAATTATTTCATGATGCCGCTATACCCAAAACCAAGCCAGACCCCGTGCACTGAGTGTTTCAGGTGCTGACTGGTTTGTGGTCCCACTTTGCTCCGCGTCTCATCTCACCCGCTCCGATTTCGGCCTGTCCTACCTGTCTACCCTGCATCATCTTTATTTTTACCTGCGAGCTACCAGCGGCGCATTAAAATGGTGTCGTCTCTAAAGCAGAGTGAATAATTCATTAGAAGATCATTACAAGCATTGTAATGGAAAATTGCTTTCCCAGCTGTATTTAATGATGACTGCAAAAGACAAGAGCAGGAGCTAAAATAGAGTCGAAACCCAGACACCTGTCGGAAGGAGCAGAAGGGGCTGCGGTGCACCTTTGGTTTCCTTCACCTGGCTGCTGCATTAGCTCCCCAAATTCTCTAATGGAATAAAATGTTAAAGGGGGGCAGCTCTCTTCAGCCCCTGCTCCCAGCTCCCGTAAGCTTTTCTTTTGGGGACAGATATCGTAGCTTTGGCTGCTTTCAAATCGGCTCCAGCAGTGGGGTTCCTCTGTGTCTCCCGGGAGACTATTTCACCACGTAATTGTCCAAATTGTCAAGAGGTTGTTCTGAGGTTCAGCCTCAGCTTCTCTTCTGCTGTAATTTTTATCCTTTATTCTTAGCCTCTATTATACATATGAATCTAAAACCTTTCTCTTTTTGCTTCTGTTCTCTGCCCCCCCCCCTTATTTTATACCTTTTAACCGTGCTGTCCTCTGCGTTCCCTCCGAGCGGGGTCACACGCGCTTGGTGTGTAAGGGGAAGGGTTTGGTGCTCGGTGCACAGACGGGGTTTGTGTCTCCAGGACTCAGCACGTGACCATCTTTAAATCCTGACGTACATTTACTGTTAGGCTTTTTGGCAAGTCCTGTGTGTCAGTACCTAAAACAGGAGGTGAGATCTTTTAAAAATACTTTGTTATTGTGCCCGTTGACACGTTCAGTCTTTCTGAGGTGGAGCCAAAGCCCAGCGGAATCGGTGAGAACGTTCACCTCTGTTACACAGCACGCCTTCTGTTTCCTCCAAAACCTTTTCTTCTCCATTTGGGTTCTCTTTTCTAAATTACTTCCCAGGACAAAAACGCGTCCAGCGTCAGTCTGGTGGCCGTTGCAAGGATGAGAGAAGTACACTCTTCCTCCTCCTCGCTGTGGCTGTGAAACCCACGTCTCCCCACTGCTGCGAGGACACTTTCAGCTGGGACACGCATGCAAAAATTCCCTGGCGTGGCCTCTGCGTGGAGTTACTCACGTGTTGGCAGTTCCCAGGCAGCTTGGAAGCGACATCAAACATCAGCAAAATACCGTATTCTGTATTTTTGTTCAGACTCTTCACTCAGTGACACACTGTCTCTTTATTTTTCAGAATCCGGGTATTGACATTGGAGACGTTTCTGAGAGAAAAGCGTTAAGGAAGAGCTTGAAGTGTAAAAATTTCCAGTGGTACCTGGACCATGTTTATCCGGAAATGAGAAGATACAACAACACTGTCGCTTATGGCGAGGTAATTAAGGCTGAGCAGTCCCTTAGATCAGACTGGTAATATTTACAGCTGGTGGGTCGCTGATGAGAAATAGCCTCAAAGGAGAGCAACGTGAATCAAAACCTACTAATTGTGTGCAATTATATAAATTTGGATAAATCTGTTCACAGTTTCTTCTAAAAACCTATTTGGGGATTTATTTCTCATCTTGGAGACCATATACTGTAAAATATTTTAAGACCTCGTTTACTGAATTGACAGAAAATTATCTATATTACTCATTGACTCCGTGGATTAAGCAGCTGTATGTATATTTTTAATACATAGTCATTTTATAAAGCCCTTTGACTTAAACTCAGCCTAATTCCTTACGAGGTCTCTGTAGGATGCAGTGCGTTGTCACAACAGCTTAAGGACAAGATAAAGTAAGGAGACTTAATTCAATCTCTGCCGGCTTTGAGGCCATACTGGGGAATATAAGAACGAGCATTTATGGGAAGTAATAATACCGTGTTGCAATAGGTCTCAGGGAATAGTGGCAGTTTGAGAAGGCTTCTTGAAGCACAGCACAAGCACCCCGGATGGGCATTCATTTTAAGAAAGATTTATTATCCAGGTTATTTATTATCCAGCCTTTGAGCTAAAGCCTCCCAAAAAGCAGTGTTCGCAAAGGCGGTGGTGCCGTTGCCCCGCGGGGGGAGCCTGGAGAGAGGAGAGCTCTGCCGTGACGGACCTGGCGGCTGGGCTTCAGCGGCCGCTTGGCTTTGTAGCACCAAACCAGCGCTTCCCTGCTCCTTCCGCAGCATGTCCAGTACGTGGCGGCTGGTTTGCCGCTCCTGCAGCTCCTACTTCATCCCCACCATGATTCCAGGGGCTCCCTGTGCTAGCTGGGCTCTGCCTTGTTGAGCGCGTTGAGATTTCGATGAAACACAAGCGATTCTGCCTTGATTTCGGGCTCCTGGCAACGTGCTGGCGGCAGGCTAAAAATACGTTTGTTAACCACCGCACATGACCAAACACAAAGAAAACTGTGTTTGAGGACGTTGGCGCCTTTGAATGGTGATTATTGTGTAAAAGCAGCCATCATTAAGCCCTGTATTTAAAGAAAACATATGGAGCACTAAACCTTTCTCTGCCTGATTATGCCCAGTGATGTAGCACCCCGTGTTCTCTGCGCGGCTGGAGAAAATCAGTTTATTGCTTCTCTCCGGAGCGACAGGGCCGTATAACTCCCCATTTCTTATTTCTTCCAGCTTCGAAACAACAAGGCGAAAGACGTCTGCCTTGACCAGGGCCCGCAGGAGAACCACACAGCAATACTGTACCCCTGCCACGGCTGGGGCCCCCAGGTGAGGAGCTCTTTTTCTGGGAGCAGGCGGTACCCGGCAGCGCCTGGATGGACAGAGGATGGATGTGCAACTTGTCCGTAGGCTTCGCTCAAATATATAAGACCCAGCTTCTCGTTAAAAATGCCTCACTTTTTAGTGCGCTTTGCCAGCTACTCTTACAGTAGCTATTTTCTGGATTACCATCATCGTGCCAGAGCGGCAGGTAAAAGCGTAATTTGAAAAAAAAAAAACCCTTCCAGATGAGGGTAAATAATGCTGAAAGCAAATAGCCAGTGAGCAGAGCCGAGCGTACACAAGCAGAGGGTTTTAAGGCATTTCCCTTCTCCTTCAGCCAGCAGAGTGAAAACGTCCCAACTGGGTGAAGAAACCAATCAGTGCTTTTTTAATAATTAGCCGTTTCGGCTTGGCTGGGATTTACCGTGGTGTTAGTTTTCCAGCGCTCCTTTTGTCTCTCCAGAAGTTTTGGAGCAACCCAGAAGCTTCTTACCGTAATTTTAAGCTTATTCTAGATTAAAAGTCGTCTCTCCAAGATTCACTCTAGATCTCGTATCTTTTAAAGGGTGTGTCAAATACCGAAAGTTAGTAATGGTGTACTAATTCAGCCTCTTCTCTAGTTTTTCTCTCTTACTGTGGGTTTAAGAAGAAAGCAGCACGGGAATGCTGCTGGTTCAGTCACCGAAAATTTGGAACAAAACGGGCTACAGCTCTAGGTCTGTCGCTGCTGGCGTCTGTTAAACCAACAGCAGACTCTAAGCTGGACTTTCAGGATCGGCCGCTCCAGGGCTAATTTACCCAGTTCCCCACTAACTTTTCCAGTCTGTTTTTCTCTTTATCTCAGCCCGTATCCCCACCTCGGTGTTTTGCCTAAAACCTGTGATTTCCTTTGTGGTTTTCTGTCTGTATGCCTAGTGGTCATCGTCTCATCATGCAAATCCCTCAGCACAACGTCCTTCTCCTCTACAATCTTGAAGGAGAAAATACAAGAAGTTTCCCTTTAGGTCCGCAAGCAGAATGACCATCTTATGACACAGGGGGGTTTTCAGGAACGATGATGTGATTTTTAGGTTTTCTTTCACTACCAAAATCCCGCCTGACCTCCCTAAAGCCGCAGCGTGGCAGCCCTTGTTCTTCTTGCGTTTTGGCTCGTATCAAGTGAGGTCCTGGGGGTTTATCGTCAGGATTTGGTGTCTGTATCTGACTTCAACCTCCTGCTTTTGTTTGCATTTCCCATGTGAATGCTGCAGCTGCGGGTATTGGAAACGCGGCCAAGGCAGGGTTGTTGTGGGTGCCGGGCTCTGTGCTTGCACACTGTGGTGGCAGGGGTGGAAACGGGGATAGACTCCTCCGTGACAAGGCTGTTTCTTCTGTTACTTTTCTTTTTTCTTTGTGGAAAAGTCCGTGCTCGTTGCCAGACTCAGAAATATCTCCCTGCTGCCGTCTCAGGATCAGCCACGTTTGCGTGGAAGGGATTGCGTCTACTGCTCTGCTTAGCAATTGGGTCAAAACCGTACCGAAAAGGTGTCTGAATAGCAAGTTTCTAGGCTGAGGGCATTGTCCATGTTCTCTGGAAAGGCGGCGAGATGTGCCGCAGGAGGGGACTGGTGGCACCTCGCACGGTGGGGTAGGTCCTGCCGTCGCTCTCCGTTGCCGAGAGGACGAGTCTTACGCTGGAAGCTGAACGGTGATGTTGGGGGCGGCTGGGTGAGACAACCCCATCCCAGCTGTGCCCAGATGTTGAGTTAGGTTCGTTTAAGGTGTAGACAAACGTACCTTTTTACCCACGGGGCAACAATCCGTCTTTGCGTGTTTGAGGGAAGACTTGTCCTCTCATTGCACGTGTCCTGCTCGCTGTGCTATGTGGGCTGTGTTCTTCCCTCACCCACTAAGGCAGCCCTGGCTTCTCCTTCCACCATTTTCTATCTTGGCATCGTGTTGTTTATTACTCTGGCACGCGCCATGCCTTCCAACAGTTTATTTTGACATTACGACCCCAAACCAGGGCGGTCGGTGCTGGCAGGTGACACGGGGTTTAGGCTGAGAACTGCTGGACGGGCAGGACCACGTGGCTGAAGCGCTGCGAGCACCCGAGTCCCGTGGAAATCTCTGCGCGACGGCAAACTGCGGTGACGACGCAGCGCGGGAGGCGACGCGGCAGCGAGTGAAGACTCAGATCCAGGCCGCCTGATAACGCTGCAGGGTTTGAGTGATTTGCTGTGCCATCAAAGGCAGGTTACTCTGTCAAACCTTCCTCTCGACCCAGGAATTAAATGAACGTCATTTCTGCGGAAATGACGCAGAAATGCTCCACGCCGCTGGTCGAGTTCCTGCTCCCGGGAGCGCTGCAAGCCTGTCCTGCGCCTCTGCTGCAGCGTCGCTGCGTCTCCCCGCAGGTGTGGAGATGCTTCTGGGTCCGTCAGAAGGTTACAAGGGAAAGCTCAGCGCTGACGTTGCATTCATTAACACCAAAACTGTGAAGCGTAAAATAAAGACCATCCCCGTTAAGTACCTGCAGGTATTTGTGTGATAAAACCCTGCCTGTGAAAATTTCGCCCAGGAATCAGAAAAGAGGGGAAGAGGAAGAAAAGCGCCCCAGCAGCCAGCAGGGTTTCCCGGTGTATTTGGGGTAATTTATTTATTGAGCAGCTTTGTGATTTAAGCATCAGAGCTTCCCAGTTTGAGACGGAGCCCGCTGTGACTGGTTTGCTGGCTTTGTCTGCCTTCTGGACCATGATGGGTTGTGGCACGTCTTGGATTTGGGTGTCTTTTTTTGAATACCCTCATATGGAATCCCAGAGATGTCTAAACTCTATCTTGAAAGCAGAACATAGGACATTGCAGATAATGCCAGTCTTGCTCCTCCACGCTGCTGGGGCAGCCCATGGGTGGGAGAGGGTCTTCATGAGGGAGGGAGGTGCCCCAGCTGCTCCCTTTGTAGGTGGGAAACACCTATTGGAGTTCACAGCAAAATCTTGGAGCCACTCCGTAGGGTGTGGGGACATGCGACCCCCTTCCTCATAGCTTTCCCGAGATCAGATCTGATTCTTTTTGTCACATCTTCATGATTAGCTCATCAAACCTGGCTGAAAATCTGGAGCACTAATCAGGGCTTGGCAAGTGGGAGGTGTCAGTTCTCTCCTGTGTCGCAGAACTCAGATATGACTTAAACTCATCTCTGAATTCTCCACCTGCAAAATGAGCCTCATTGGCAGGAGGATGACTTGGAAGACTGAGATGGAGCAAGTGGGGACGTAGAACTGCAGGACGCTGGAACCGTGGCAGTCTTAGTGAACATCTGGGGGTCCAGAAAGTTCAAGCAGGTTCATTTTCAGTTAAAAAATGTGTAGTTCAAGTGATGGGAGTGTGTAAAGTGACAATAAGGTCAGCCTAGGCTTCCCAGGCTCACGGGGTTTGAGTAATCCCAAAGCCCATCTGAGCAAGAGCTGCAAAATTCAGGAGCCACCTGAGCCTGGGAACTGGCCGCGGGAGCCCTTCGGGGTGGAGACAGATCTCACTTTGGTTTATTTTTGCTTTTAAACAAAGATCAGTCAACTGTGGCTGACTGAGTCACTGCTAAATATAACTGAGCTGTTGCTTAAATGCCCGCAATTTTTTTCTTAAATGGCACAAACTGCCTTTTGGACTTTCTGGGTGGAAACTGAAACCTCTAAGTGCATTAGAGTATGAGAAACTGAATTAGCCTGACATTGTCTGCTGACCCTGGGCTTTAAGATGAATGGCTAAAAGCAGGTTATTTATTTTTTCCTCAGGTGTTTTTTGTCATTAAACTTAACGATGTTTTCTTTTCCTACCTGATGTTCTGAAGTCCAACGTTGCGGTGCTGCCGGCTCCCTTCAGCTCATCTGCCCCACAAGCTCAGCACAGATTTCCGTTCTTGGTCTTCCACCTCCACGTTGTCCCTTCCCTCTCCAGCTGAGAGCCAGTTCTTGGCAGTTCTTTTGTTTCGTGATACATGCAATTAGTTTAACTCCTTGAAAATGCATTTCAAAAGTAGCTATCAGTGAGTGCAGAAGCGTTGAAATTAGCCTTTTGCAGGAGCGCGGGTGCCGCACGAAGGAAATGGGACTTTTGCGACTAGTGTTTAATTAATGGGCTGCATGTTGTAATTTATTGCTGGGAATATAATTAGAAGTAACGTAAACACTTTGTTCAATTAGCTCACTTTTTGTATTTTTATATAATATATAGTTATAAAAACCACAAAGACATGCAATTCTTGTTGAGTTGTTCAGCACCCAAAAGCACACACGGTGGTGCCTGTGCTCAGTGTTCATGTAGTCTCCTAAAATCTCAACTTGTCTTCTCTGCTGTGTCCAGTGCTGGGCTCCCCAGTTCAGGAGGGACAGGGAACTGCTGGGGAGAGTCCAGCGGAGGCTACGAAGATGATGAAAGGCCGGGAACATCTCTCTGATGAGGAAAGGCAGAGAGACCTGGGGCTGTTCCTTCTGGAGAAGAGCAGACTGAGAGGGATCTCATCCATGCTCAGCAATAGCTACAGGGTGGGGGGCAAGAGGATGGGGCCGGGCTCTTTCCAGTGGTGCCCAGCGACAGGACAAGGGACAACGGGCACAAACGGGAACATGGGAAATTCCATCTCAACGTGAGGAAAAACTTCCTTCCTTTGAGGGTGGCAGAGCCCTGGAAGAGGCTGCCCAGAGAGGCTGTGGAGTCTCCTTCCCTGGAGACATTCCCAACCCGCCTGGCTGCGTTCCTGTGCACCCTGCTCTGGGTGACCCTGCTCTGGCCGGGGGCTGGACTGGATGATCCCAAAGGTTCCTTCCAACCCCTGCCAGGCTGGGATCCTGCACTTCTTGATACCGTGGCCCATCACGTAGGTGTTTAAGTGCGTTCCACAATTAAGGAGCAGGTTCGTCGGCTGCCGCGAGCGAGGGTAAGGTCAGCTCCCTGCTGGCATTTTAACGGTGCCCGGGCAGCGGTGCAGGGGGTCCTGTTCCCGGCCACGTCGGGTGATGTTCGGATTGTGTTGGACTTTGTCAGTCCCTCCCCTGCTCTCTCTGCTGCTGACTTCTGATGGGTTTAGGCGAAGGATGTGGCATTCCAATGGATGCAGTTAGGTGCAATGGATCCCGTGCCTAGCACTGAACGCGGATGAGATCTTGGCTTTGGCTCATAGCGCCTCGGTTGTAGCATCTCTCAGTGGGGAAATATGGGATTTTTGTCTTGTTTTCCCTTTAGCTTTCCGTTCTCCCTGCTTTCATTCACTTCCAGGTCAAATCATTATCAGATTTCATGATGAAGTATCCTTTTTACCTGTAATTATATTGAGCCTGCTCGTGGATTTTTTTCTTCCTGATGGCTTCATCTTTTAAGCAATACATCATGAAAACACCTTGCCGTAATGATGTATTACACTAATAATATAGTAATACCTCATTGGAGTGACAGAACTACGGTGATATATTAAGGTGATAGAAAGCACTATAATACTATAAAACTTAAGATAATGTTCACCCATCCGAGCATTTCATTTAATTATAGGATAAAATATGTTTTGCCCATTTAAGCATCAGAACTTGAGGACAAAACCATCAATACCGAGATCATCTGGGACACCGCAGTATCAAGGGTGACGAAATAGCACATCAGATTAAATTGTGTTAAAAAGAAAATACTGTACGCTTAGTTTATGGTTGCTAATTGATGATTTGCTCAGTGCAGAAAGGAAGCTAAACAACCCTAAATTATTTTCCGATGGAGTCGATGAAGGTCATCAAGGCTTTTATTTCCCAGGTGCTAAGGCGTCTAATTAACTTTCTCCCATCCTGGAGGTGCAGCCAGCCAGAAACAATAATCAAAGGAGATATATTGGTGGTGCACGGGGCAGGTGTGGGGCCGTGCGCCCCTCCGCTCTCCCAGCGTCGGCGGGGGCTGCGGGTACCCCCGGGGCAAAGCAGCCCAGGTGTTTCCTCATGGTGCCTCCATGTTTGTCTTTTTCCCACGGGATTGGCCGTATCCGTCACCCTTCCTTCAGGTGATGCCTGGCTTGGTCCGTTTTCTGGAGGCCGACAAACCTGCTTAGCAGGCCACGACATGGAGGACAGATCGTTTCTAAAGGACAGATGGATTCTTTTGGAGCAAAAGAACAGAATTTAAACTCGGATCGCTTCAGGGATTTGTTTTTCCACAAAGCCAGGAAAAGATGGATTTGTTATGTGAAGTATCAGTGGATTTAAGTGTTTGTACAACATAGGCTGCCGTTAACTTCCCGTGACTGGACTGTGCTTTGGCAACACCTCCTTCCTCAATGAAATAATTTCTTTTGTCCTGGTTTGAGCGACACAGGACGAATTTATCTTCTAATACTTGGGAAAACTGCATTTTTAGAAGACTCTAGTGTCTGAATTTGTGAAACTATTGACTTTACAGCCAGCCATGGTGTGCGGGTCCCCAGGTCTCAGTGGTTTTGACCCCGCCAGGCGCAGGGATGAGGAGAAGCGAGACCCGGGCACTTGCCCCAAGCTGCCAACAGGGTTATTTCATGCCATGGATGGCACATTCCATAGAAATTAGCAAGTTTGCTGTGAAGCTCTCTCTCCCTTGATGGCTGCAATCCTGAGAACTCCTTGTCCCGGTGCCGGAGCCCTGAGCCCTTCCCTTCTTCCCGAAGCTGCAGCGCTCCCAGTGTCCCACATTTGCTGTCCCCTGCTGGGAGTGCGCGGCTTCCTACGGATAGAACGGGCTGAGTATAATCCTTCCTTGTGCATTTGATATTGGTATCAGGATCAATATTGGTTCTTTAGTGTTATTAATGTTCATTATCTAGTCTTATTATATTAAATCTATTTATATTTCAACCCTCGGGTTTCCCTGTTTTTTCCGATTCCCCTTCTCAGGTGGGGAGGGGTCATTTGAGTGCGAGAATAATTGTCCCAATGACAATAAATTGTTGCGGGTTTCTCAAATCCTAACACTTTGAAAAAAAGGCAAACTTCTATTATCTTTAAGCACCGTGACGACTGTATGAGAGAATCATTGGTGACTGCAAAGCAGCCATGGGATCTCCAAGGGAGTAGCCTTGTTCAGGCACTTGCTGGTGGATATAACATTTTTGGAGAGGTCGGCACTGAAAGAATCGAGAGCAGACAGGACAATCCTTAGGAAACATCTGAGAAGAGAAAACCGATGTGATCCAACAGGAAAGGGGTGGTTTTGGCAGTGTAGGTTTATGGTTGGACTTGATGATCTTGAAGGTCTCTTCCAACCCAAGTGATTCTGTGATTCTATGATTCTATGAAAACATTCGGTGGAAGAGCCGTCCAGGTTCCTGGAGGAAGAGCTCACCAGCCTGTGCTGTGAGGATGAGGAGGAGCGGGAAAGAGCACAGACTGTGCCGATGGTACCGGGTGGCTCCTGGCCAAGAGGGCAGGATCTACACAATTGCATCCCTGAGACTCCCAAAGAAGGAGCAAACAAAAGAAGAATTAAGGCATCAAAAGCAAAATACCCAAAAGGAAAAAAAAAAGAAAAATCCATAAATGTCTTAGGCGCGTGCACTCACGAGTTAGATGGAATTTTTTGGGAATAATGACTCTCAGGTTTGATGGTTGGACAGGCTGGAAGGGCTGTTGCTGAGCTCTGCTGTGCTCAGCGGAGTTGATCAGGCATTAGGCAGTGCGCTAGAGCCGGACGCATGTTCGGGGCTTTGTTTATCTGGCTATTATACATAGTAGATGCCACATCTAATAGATGCACTTAATGCATTTTTCATAATACCTGTGTTTGTTTTTTCAGCTCATTTTGTCTCCCTGCAGCCCTCGCCCCGCCACCTTCCTCGGGAAAGGTTTGCTTTTTGCTCTACTTATTTTTCCCACCACATTAGGCAATGACATGTAAGAGCAGAAATCATGTTGCCTTGTGGGCTTTAGGCCAACTGTCTGAAGACAAGCTGCCAAACATCATAAAAAAGGGAAGTGTCTAGCACCCTAATTATGTGCGTGGTAGGAAACGGTTCGGAAACAGGAGAAGGAGGGTAACTTGCACTGCCCATATGGGACTTCTGGGTGATTTCTTCTGCCTGTCATGGAGAGGGCTTATCTTTTGTTGTCTTTTCCTTTATATACCTCTTCCTTTTTGCAAGGCAAGCAGCCTCATCCTCTGTGGTGGAGCTCAGATGCTACTTCAGATGAGTTGCGTGGTTAAAGACACACTGCCAGGCTGGGAGCATCATCTCGCTCGAGGCTTGGCTCATCAAAACGTCAAACTGCTAGAAAAAAAATCACTTGAATCTGAGCCTTCAGCTGGGCTGGAGTTGCCCAAGGGGTCATTCCCGAGTTGTTCCAGCCTGGTGCACAGGGCAGCTCACTTGCTGGGAGCCCGGCACAGTAAGAGCTGAGCTTGGTGGTGGATAGGATCCCCATGCTACCGTCAGGCACCTCTCACCTGGAGGAGATGGTGAATGAGAGAATCACAGGATCCCAGCCTGGCAGGGGTTGGAAGGGACCTTTGGGATCATCCAGTCCAGCCCCCGGCCAGAGCAGGGTCACCCAGAGCAGGGTGCACAGGAACGCAGCCAGGCGGGTTGGGAATGTCTCCAGGGAAGGAGACTCCACAGCCACGCTGGGCAGCCTCTTCCAGGGCTCTGCCACCCTCAAAGGAAGGAAGTTTTTCCTCACGTTGAGATGGAATTTCCCATGTTCCCATTTGTGCCCGTTGTCCCTTGTCCTGTCGCTGGGCACCACTGGAAAGAGCCCGGCCCCATCCTCTTGCCCCCAGCCCTGTAGCTATTGCTGAGCATGGATGGGATCCCTCTCAGTCTGCTCTTCTGCAGGTGGAACAGCCCCAGGTCTCTTGGCCTTTCCTCATCCGAGAGGTGCTCCTGTCCCTTGATCATCTTCATAGTCCTCCACTGGACTCTCTCCAGCAGTTCCGTGTCCTTCTTGAACTGGGGAACCCAGCACTGGACACAGGACTCGAGTTGTGGCCTCCCCAGGGCAGAGCAGAGGGGCAGGATGACCCCCCTCCACCTGCTGGCCACACTCCTCTTGATGCCCCCCAGGATGCCATTGGCCTTCTTGTCCACAAGGGGACATTGCTGGCTCATGGGCACCCTGTTGTCCCCCAGGACTCCCAGGTCCGTCTCTGCAGAGCTGCTCTCCAGCAGCAGTTGGTGGGAAGAGAAGGAGATCATGGTTATGGCTTTAAGCTCTGCAGGCTGCAGCAGTTTGGAGGGGGAATTTCTGCCAAGCTAGAGAGACATGTACTGTTCGCCACCATCTTGCACAGGACCTTGGGGGGGCAGAAGCGCAGATCCTGCACCGTGAGATGGGATGGGGCAGCTTTGCCCCACGCCAGGATCGACTGTTTGGTGTGGGCTGCTGCGGCTGAATCCGCCTGAGCGAGAAGACCTTTGGCAAACCTCGGGAAAGCAGCAGAGGTCTTGCTTTGATACACAACGTGTTGGCTAAAAGCTGGGAGCAGAGCGTGCCAGGTCCCGTCCCAGGGCAGGCAGGCGGCATAGAGGAAGCCGGAGGATCCAGCAGGCACCGGCGTCGCTGAGGGACGGCAAAGCCACCATCAAGCACCTTAACCGTGTCTGCGGCTACTGGCTGGAGTCGGACCCTGTTATGTTGTTTTAACTTCCCTTTCAATGTTTAATCATTCTGACCGTGATAACCCAAACTCCCAGTGTGATTTACTGTCTCTTTTTAAGCGTCTGGGTCATAGATATGCTGGGTTAATTAACGTGCTGAATACTCCTTATTTGTCTGCTAGATAATGGATTGATGCATAATTTAAATAAGCAGCTGTGTATATCTTTCCCTCGAACTAGAAAAGGCGGGCCGTTGTCGTTCATCTCTTTTCACTCCTGAATATAAATGTGTTTAGGGAAATATTTTGGTGGGATTCTTAAACACTGCAAACGGGGGAGCCCGTTGTGTGTGGCCCCGCCGGGGCAGCAGGGCTCCCTCGGGGCTGTCTCGGTGCCAGCCCAACGCCCCCAAGAGCCATCGGCGCTGCCCGACGCTTCCAGCCTGCGGCTCCCCGGCAGCGAGCCCCATCCCTGGGAGCGCTGGGCGGTGGGATGCGGGGGGCATGGCAGGGGTTCGCTGCGGTCCACAGCCTTCGTTTCCGTGCTGAGCCATGGGGGAGGTTTGGGCTCGCGTCCCTGGGGAACGGCACCAATTATACATTGGCCCCGACGTTGCTGCTGTTGGAGGTGGTGGAGGACTGTGCCAGACACTGGCAGCATGGCTTGTAGACCGGAGCAAAGCTGGCTTGGAAAGCGGGCGAGAAGCCACAGGCTGGGCCAGCATGAACGGCCAAACCAGCTGGCTCTGGCCAAAAACCAGGGGAAATCATAGAATCACAGAATCACTTGGGTTGGAAGAGACCTTCAAGATCATCCAGTCCAACCATAAACCTATGCCAAACCACCCCTAACCCATGTCCCTCAGCACCACGTCTGCCCGGCTTTTAAATACCTCCAGGGACGGCGATTCCACCCCCTCCCTGGGCAGCCTCTTCCAATGCTTGACAACCCTTTCCGTAAAGAAGTTTTTCCTAATATCCAACCTAAACCTCCCCTGGCACAACTTGAGGCCATTTCCTCTTGTCCTGTCGCTTGTTACTTGGGAGAAGAGACTGACCCCACCTGGCTGTAACCTCCTTTCAGGGAGTTGTAGAGAGTGAGAAGGTCTCCCCTCGATCATCCATCACCCCAAGCCAAGGAGGCTGCAGGAGTCTGCCCCATGATGGGTTTAAGGCTCCAAGTTATTCTTATCCCTTCCCTGTGCCCCGGCTCCCCATCTGCATCTGCAAAAAGCCCCAAAACAGCAAGAAGAAAAGACTGGAGCAGGTTTGGTTTTTTTCCTCTTGTCAGTTCGACTTTCTCTGTGCGCCATCCTCACAGGTTTTATCCTGGGGCTCTGCAAATTTGTCCTGTCTTTTTAATGCTTTTAATGCTTTTTAATGGTGCTCCAAAAAGACTGATGGACATTTTCCTCTCCTTCCCTGCCTCCCAGCTTGCACGCTACACCAAGGAGGGCTTCCTTCATCTCGGCGCCCTTGGGACCACAACTCTTCTACCCGATACCCGCTGCCTGGTGGATAACGTGAAAAGCCGCTTCCCTCAGCTCCTCGACTGTGAGAAGGTCAAAAGCAGCCTCCATAAGCGCTGGAATTTCATACAGGTCTGTTACGGGTCCGCCATCGGTGCTGCCCCTCTGCTTCCCAAACTGTGGGCTGTGGCACATCGTCTTTGGCATGGGACATGGGGGACAAGGACAAAATAGTCCCATGTGACAGCAAGTGCCAGGTCTGGGGCAGAGGGAAAAGGTGAAGAGGGATCAGGGGCAGGGACAGTATTTTAGGACAATTTCCAGCAGGAGTTTCCCCTTCTGGCACCCTCAGGTGTATGTAACCTGTGGATGACTTTTGGATCTGTTTCTTAGAGATAAGCTGTGGTGAAATACATGAAAACGTGGTACTTTTGTCCCCAAGTAGAGAGTAAATAATACACACTGCACAGAAGTGTGACACCTTCCCAATGCAGGAGTGCAGCCATGTTCATTAAAGGTTACTGATGTGTTAGGGATCCGTGTTGGTAGTGGTAAAGGTTGCTCATTCAATTCATCTTGATTATTTTAGGAATTATTTTATTGTTCGAATTGCATTACTGCCCAGCTAAGTGCTGTGCGCTTCCCAGCCATGCTCGAGGACGCAGCTGCACTGCCGGGCAGTGGCAGGAGCGCAGGCTCCTGGCTTCCTTCACAGGCAACCCCATGTCTTTCCTTTTTTTTTAATATTTTCCCCACATCCTTTTCATTTTAGAACGGTGCCATCCTGAACAAGGGAACGGGACGATGCTTGGAAGTGGAGAACAGGGGAATGGCCGGCATCGATCTCATTCTTCGCAGCTGCACAGGACAAAGGTGGACAATTAAAAATTTCATCAAGTAAAGGGTGGCAGAGTCGGAGGAGCTTGACTCGGAACATGGCTGACTTGGACTGATCCGACTGGACTCCTTTGGAAAGGACAAAATATCAAAACAGAGCTTTATTCATGTTATTAGGAGAGGACATGGGGGAAATGGGCATTTGTGTCTTTTTATTTTTCTGTATATTAGTCTCCTACAGCTGATTCCAACTGCGTGAAATTGGGTCAGAACTGCTATTTTCTTCTGGAAAAGCACTCTAAAAGGTACCACTTACTTCTGCTGGAATGACTGTAATAAGCTCATGCAGTCTTGTGAGCGTTTTGCTGACAGGGAATTGTTGCTTGCCCAGACGACTCCAAGCTCTCCCAAAGGGCCAGGTAGGTTTGCACCATGATCGGAGTCGAGAGACCCTGGATATGCCTGGAAACCTACGTGCTGGTGAAAGGAAGAGGTCGCCAAGCCCCAAATGAGCTGAGTTTGAGTGGTGTTTTGCTAGGTCCTCTCTCTCTCTTTTCCCTTTCTCACCCTTGCATCCAGCAACCCCTTTCTTGAGTCGAGGAGAAGCAAAGCTCACCCTGGTAGCTCCCATGGGTCTTTCCAACCCTTAAAGACAGGTGTTGTCCAACAAAATCCTATTGACACTGGTCTCCCATTGCTCCCTCTCTGTCACGCACGTGCCGCCGTTGGCCAAGCCAGCCCCCTGCAGCACCGGTCCCCAAATGGGTGCCTTTTTGAAAAGACCTCGGATGTCTACCTGCCTGTTTGGGCAGGTGCCTGCCCTTTGGGGTGTCAGTTGGACTCAGGCGTGGTGAGTAAGGCTTGTGGGATGCTTCCTGTCCCATGTGAGCCTGGGGAGCTGCAGATCCACCAGCAGGGCCCTTGGCCTGGCACTGTCCTCTTGGAGACCCACCTTTTACCCTTTTTTTGCTCTTTTCTTGTAGAAGTGAGGATGGATGCCCTGGTGCGTGCAACGGTTTGAGAGGAGGCAACATGAGAGAAAGTCCTGCTTGGGCTTCCCTCCCATGGAGGCTGTAGGGTTTGTTTTTGAGGCATCCTTGCTCTGAATGAAGACTCCAGTAATGGTAGTCGCCGTAACTTTGTAGTGGTTTTCTCTTCCTGAGGCTCGAGCACACCCGTCCTGCCTGGTCAGTGTTTGGCTGTGGTCAGGGTCCACCCCAAAGAGTGCGTGTTTCTGCAGTCCTTCACGAGCTACGGTGAAGAAAGGAAGGGACAGGGAGGGCAAGAGACCAATAAATGGCAGTTTGGCTGAAATTCTCGACCTTGAAGTCACTTGAGGCTGTTAATACGGTGGGGCGATCTCACCTGCCTTTTTTGGCCCACAGCTACCAAATCTACCCAGCCGTCATGGGAGGCTGTTGGTTTGGGGTCCTGATGTCTGGCAACCTGGAAAAGGGAAACGTGGTCTTGCAAAGTTGCTTTACGTGGATGCCAGACATGTAAATGGGTGGATACAGGCTTTGCTCAGTGGAAAGGAGAAGCCAGCCCATCTCCTGTCCTTCTCACGGAATAAAACTCTTTCTGGTTGCCCTCTGGCTAGGGTGCACTAAAATATATTAATATATGAGATGTACGTGTAAATATGTTTCCCAAAGACGGGATGTGCACAGAGTTGTTTGCTGCAGAGCACTCATGCCTGTCTTCCATTTGCATCAGGATGAAGCTACCTGGATGTTCAACGAGTTTAATTTTCAAATGTCATGCAGCAGCTTTATAACTGATGTTTTAGTAATTTATTGAACAGAAGCAGATATATTTCATTGTTCCTTCTACGGCAATGAGCGTCACATAGGACTGATTGCTCATTTAGGCTTGACAAGACTTCCTCCTCCATTGGGGTTGTCTCTGGTTTTTTTCCCTTGCCTTCCTTTATGAAGTAAAACCTCTTAGTTGTCCTGAATTGCAAAGTAGGGAGTCAATGTAGAATTTTGCTCTCTTATTCGCTGTTGCATCATCTCTTGTGTAATAAATTTTAGCACTTCCAAAACCAACACGATCACAATGTCTTTAGATGCATGCTGTGTTTCCCCTTGCATTTGTTGCTGCCTTCTAAGAAAAGCAATTTACTGGTGAACTGGACTCCAGGAAGGTCTGGGGGATTTGAGACTTCGCAGCTAATGGTCAAAATGGTAAAATGCCCTTTAATCGAGCAATCAGTTTGCTGTCAGTCATCAGTGCAAGCCACATATTGTTTAGTGTTGGGAAAAGCCTGCGTGTTCCAGGATAAACAACCAAAAAGCCCTTGGATGTTGCCTGCGCTGTAATTCACGGCTCCCAGTTCAGCTCCAGCCCTGCCAGTGCTCGGGGCGCCGACAGATGGGCTTTGTCAGATTTAATCGTGGTGGTATAAGGTGTCGCCACCCCCAGCCTTCCATCTGCTTCCGCTGCTGGAGGTTTGTGTCCCCGCCGCCGGCAGCAGAAGTGAACGTGCGGCTGCACCTCGGCCACCGTAACCGGCAGGACGTGCTTCAGCCGCCAGGCGGGGGGGACTTGCTCAGATTGTCAGCCAAAATCCCCGTGGGATGGCTCCGCTCGGGACGCAGCAACCCCTGGCCCGAGTGGGGTGCACCACCCGGAGTCTCCGGCTGCCGGCCGGCGGCGATGTACCAGCGCGCAGGAGCTCGACCTGGTGACGGGGATCCTGTTGGTGATGGGCTTTTCATCAAAAGGATTTTGATCCTTTCAAATGCTACGGTTCCTTCGTGCTCCGCAAGGAAAACAAATGCCTGAATATCCAAAAGCAAGGGGACGGTGGAGGTGAACACTTGGCCGCAGGACCCCCAGGTGGGGCAGAACCCTGCTGAGGTGGTTTGTCTCTTCTCCCTGGCGCACGCAGAGTGCTTTCAAATGGCTGAAAAGAAGCATCACAAATAAAACCAGGATTAAAAGGGAGAATTTAATCGGCCGTGTCCGTGTAACTCAAGTTCTGTTCTGACACTGGTCTGTGACGTGCAGAGATGATTGCCGAGGCGACGACCCGAGGTCCGCACCCTCCTAAACCGTAGAAATCTGTCTTGAAAATCTGGATCTAAGTGTTGCATCTCGCGCTTATCTCTAATAATATGTTAATTGCTTTAAAAAGTGATATCGAAGTGGTTCTTATTAAATATATGATTTGAGCCTTGCCTCTTGAGTGATTTTAAAAAGATTCACTGCTGATGAGATACGGAGGCAGTCATTTTTCTCTGTTACTTATTTAATAGAAAAGCGCCGCTGTTTTAATGGAACTTCCATTTTAAAAAGAAGTGGAAATGAAGGAGAAATCAAGAGCGATAGCCGATGCAGATTAACCTCCCGTTTCATCCATCCCTGCTGGCTGCCACTCACCAAGATAATGCAGTTACATTCAAGAAGCTGAAAAGAGACGTTACACGGTAAAAAAAGCATCACTTGCGTTCCTGGAGCCAGGCTGGGTGTTGCTAAATATAACCTGAAGCTTGGGGCACTCCTAGACCCACTTTCTTACATCCGTATTCTCCTGAAAACCAGGTCGGCCAGCGATGTGGTGTCCCTGTGAGGACAGCGAGGTCTGGGTAGGTATGTCCTCGCAGGAGGGAAGCGTATCCGTGGGTGCACCGTGTAGTTGAGGGCGCTGTTGCGGATCCCCTGGTAGGGGCGGTAGCTCTGCCACCGGAGCTGAGGACATAACAGGCTCTTGGGATGAGAGCAGGTAAGCGCAGCTTCCAGCCTTCGTCCTCTTTGGGCAGAGCGTGGTAAGTGGAGTTCCATCACGGAGTGTCCCATTCTGCAGCCACTTGATGGATGACACAAGACTGATGGAGGAAAACCCACGTTCTAGGGGTAAAAAACCCCCATTTTTTACATGCTCAAGAGTTTCTAAGGGGAAAGGTCCAGGTTAGAGAACGTTTTGATCCAGTGTGCTCTATGGTGGATTGAAGTCAACGGCGAGCTCTTCCTTGCTCCATGCCCGTGGCAGGACCTTTGCGCTGCCCAGGGCAGAGCGCCAAAACTTTCAGAAATTTCCTTCTGAGCCCTCAAATGAAGTTAGAGGGCTGCCATTAAAACTTTTAACTCATGGACTCCCAGTAGAAAAGTGTCTCCGCTTGATCGCTGAGCAATTTGGGCACTCATCCACCGCTAATGGGTACAGATTTAAGCACTCCACTCTGCAGTGTAAAATTAGGCACACGAGATCTCCACAGCTCACTTTTGCAGATGAGAAGCCATCTTGCACTGGGTTGGCGGGGTGGGAAAAGCATGTATGACCATTAGGAATATCAGCTGGACTTCCAAGGACTTTGGGATGAAGCGTTAAGGGCTCTTGCCTGTCACTGCCAAACCAACGTGATCTGTAGATGGTCCTTTAAACATCAAAAAAACTCTGTGCCAGCTTTACCAGCATAAATACTTTGTGCCAGTGTAAAACCTTCCAGTCTAGTGCTGGAAAGGTGAGGGGCTGAGGTTCTTCTGTGTTTTTACCAAAATGCCAAGATCTTGTAGCTGGGCTGATCCTGTGTCTGGGGAGGAGGTGGTTCCTGGAATCACTCTTCATATAAATCAGAGAATTCCCCAAATTATTAATGGCTCTAAACCTTCCTGCAGTTGGGAGCCATGCAACACGCTGAAGCCAGGGAGGTTGCTCGGCTCATTCAGGTTTTCAGGAAAGCCAGCGCTGGTGGGACTGGGATCTCGGCTGCACTTTTTGCTTGGAAGCAAAGTGACAGCGTCCTTCTGGCAACACATTCAAACGAGATAACGTGGCAGAAATGATGAGCTCGAAATCACAGCTCAGTGGGCTCCAGTTATCCGGGATATCTTGTCAAGAGCAAGTGGGTTAAGTGTCGCGTCCCGGGGGGGGATTACTGCCCCTGTCTCAGCTGGGTGCAGCTGCCGGTGCCTTCCCTGGCTCCTCACCCTGGGGAGGTCCCAACCGAGGGGCTGAGGTAGGAATTTACAGCAGGAAAAAAAACGGTCCGTTCCTATTTACAGGACGGTGAGTTTGGGTTACTCGCGCAAGTCGCCGCTGAGAATTTGGCCCAAGTGCTTTCGATCGTGCTTGCACCTGAGGTACTTGCACGCTGTGCTCAGGGCAATGCTATTTATTGGGAAAATAATAACACAAGGCATTAGCTCTGGGGTCTCCTAAACTGCTAGATATTTACTTTGAATCGCTACCTAGAACAGCCATCCTGATCCTCTGTGTCAAGTGTTGTTCCTCTGGCAGAAGGCAAAATAACGAGAAGACTCTGTAACCCGGAGAGCTTTCCAGAGGAGGAGTTTCTTATTTTATTCCCATCTGGTGGCTCTGAGACGTGATGGGTAATAGCTCTCCAAATGTCTTTTCCTGGCTATTGTAATTCTAGGTTTTATTGTTATAGGCAAGTATTTCATAGTTAGGCAAGAACCCATGCAGGAACTAATTTCTTATTGTGCTCTTCAGAAATCACAGCCGGGAGGAAAATAACAGCAGAGTGGGGACAAGGTGATTTGCTGTGCTGAGACGCAGAATTGTCACCCAGCAGTAAACCGGTAACATCTTCTGGCATTTTGAGAGCAGAAGAGCTACCGCGAGGATCCTTTGTAGCCTTACAGGCTCCCCCCGAGGAGGCTGGGTTATTTCCCGCGGTGCTCCTCAGCACTGACAACGCGCTGGAAGGTTCATCCGGGGAAAACAGGCCCAGTGATTCACTCCCACGTGGGTCTTTGGCATGTGCAGGAGCTTCCCGAGGCTGCAGAGATGCTGAGCTGAGGTGTGGTGGGTTTGGTCTGGGCTGGCTGCTGGGTGCCCACCCAGCTGCCCCCTCACCCGCCCTCCACAACGGGACAGGGGGAGAAAATAAGGTGAAAAAGCTCTTGGGTCAACAGGAGGGCAGGGAGATCACTCACCATCATCGTGGTGATGGTGAGGCAAAGCAGACTTGACTTGTGGGAAAAATAATTTGGTTTATTGCAATTGAAAATGGAGAGGGATGGTGAGAAACGAAAAACTAAAAACACCTTTTCCCCAACACCCCCTTTTTTCCAGGCTCAACTTCACTCTGTCGTTCCCAATCCTTCTACCTCCTCCCCTCTCCCCAGGTGGAAGGGGAGGGGGGGTTGCAGTCAGTCCATAACGCTTTGTCTATGTCGATCCTTCCTCACACTCTTCCCCTGCGCCATCACGGGCTCCCTCCCATGGGATAAAGTCCTTCATGAACCCCTCCAGCATGGGTCCTCCATGGGCCACGGTTCCTGCAAGAAAACCTGCTCCAGCATGATCTTTCCATGGACTGCAGATTCCTTCAGGGCACCTCCACCTGTTCCAGCATGGCGGCCTCCGTGGGCTGCGGTGTGGTATCCGCTCCATCATGTTTTCCTCCAAGGGCTGCAGGGGACAACCTGCTTCACCATGGTCTTCTCCATGGGCTGCAGGAGGCACCTTCTTCCTCTCCTTCTTCACCAACCTCAGGGTCTTCCAGGCTGTTTCTTGCACACTTTTCTCACTCGTTTGACAGCAGCAGATTTTACCCTTTCTTAAATATTTCGGGTGCCACCAGCTTCAGCTCAGGCCAGCAGCAGGTCTGCTGGAGCCAGCCAGACCCTGAGTTGGACCTTCTCTGCCCTGTGCCTGCTTCCCCAGCCGGGACCCCACGCGGCTCCCGGAGTAAAGCAGGGGACAAGACAACTCTGGTTGTGGGAGGGAGGGATGAATTATGCCGGAAAGGGGGGCTGTCCCTCGCCAGTGGCGATTTTGGAAAGACTCCGAGGATCTGAGGAGCTGTTCCGCCTTTGGAGGGGTTTCTTTGGGCAGAGCTGGCTCCAGGCCAGGCGGCCGAGGACACTCTTGCCCCAGGGAGGGGAGGAAGGCTTGGTGGGGAGGCAGATGGTGTGGGAATGACCCTTCCAGCCCTGTCCGTGGGGGTCTGCTGTGACCTGCTCCCTTTGCCCACCCTCCCCGGGCCCCCTCCTCGTCCCGGGGGGCTGCGCTGGCAGCGTCTGCCCCGGTGCTGACCCCCACGCTCTGCTTTGCCCCTCGACTCCGGTGTCATCTCACCCAGACCTTCACTCCCTTCACGTTTTCCGCTTTGGTGCTATTTTTGTTCCACTTTTCCCTTTGTCTTTAGCGCTGTCTTGTCTCAGTTTCTGTGTCTGGGGCTGCCTTACAGTCCCCTCTTTGTTCTCTGCGTGCGTTTCCACTGTCTCTGTCCTCTCTCCTTCCTTTATTCTCCATGTGTTTTCTTTTGTTTGCTCTCTCCTTCCTTTGCTATTTCTTTTGATTGCTTATTTCCACTTCTGATTTTTTTTTTT
>VZSF01001773.1:186462-231819 GCA_013398295.1 Chionis minor
TTTTTACTCTTTCTTATTCTTTCCTGTTTCATCTCTCTTCTTTTTTTCCTCTTGCTTTGTTTTCCCCGTATTTTTGTTCTCTCTCCTGGTCGTTTTGTTCTTTGTACATCATCGTTTTGCTGTTTAGATCCCCCCTCTACTGCTTTCCTCTCCGAGTTTGCATTTTGAGGTGGAAACCACTGTGTTTCTTTCTTTAAATTTTAATCATAGAGCCTATAATCCAAATCCTTTTTATTTTTTTTTTTTAAATTCCTTCTTGTTGCTACTAAATGGACATTGGCACAGCTTGTTAGAGAAGCTGGTGCCCATCCTACCTCTGCCAGCGCTGCAGTGCTGGGTGGTGGCAATCGCACGGCCAAAGCCATGGTTTTTCCAGACTCCCAGACCTCCCTGCCATGAAAAGATCCAGGCAATGCGTAGCTCCTCCTTTCAAGCAACAGAAGGCCATGGTGTTTGGGGACACGTGTCTCCAAGGTGGTGGGGTGACCCTCAGTGAGAGGGTCCAGCTCACTCATGCAGAGGGATTAGGGTAGATGGGAGGATGTGGGTCTAGGAGCCGGGGTTTGCTGCAGGCTAAGAGTGCCTTTTTTTTTCTAATAAGGAAAAAAAACCCCAAAATACTCTCCTAGTCTTTATGCTACCCTAGTCGAGCTAAATGAGAGCGGAAGAAACGCCCAGAGCCTCATGTCCTGGTGGCCCTGGTGGGGTTGGTGGTGGGACCATAAGCACGTGGCACTATGAGGGGAAAAGCCGGGAGGGATCAAGAAAAGGAGGTGGAAGAGATTAGGGCCAGATTTGTTGAGATGAGCGACAGGCTGATAGATGCTCCAGGAGCATCAAGGATGGCTCTGGCTACGAGGAAGGTGCCTGACCCAGCACGGCGCCCCAGGAGGGGTCAGCCCTGCCGTGCCCGGCACTGGTGCGTGGGTCACCCTGGCCCCACAGCGGGCTGGGAGGTGCCGAGCACCTTCTCCGTCCCCCAGGGTGGCCGTACCCAGGTCCCTTCCTGGCAGATGCTCATCTCACCCGGTCCTGATCCGCCACGGATGGTTCATCAGTGCTTCCACGGGCGTCACTGCCAGAAATATTTGTCACAAGCCTAGGCTGAATTTTCCTGCTGAACGGCAAGCCTGAGCCTTTCTGCCTCCCCCAGCCTCCACAGGGAGGCTGGATGGATTTTTTTCCCCTTCTGCTCCTATTCCCTGTGTCATTTTTTTTCTGGTCCGGAAAGGAGCGAGCTGCAGCTCTTTCATGCTTCCTAACCCAAAAAGCAGCATCTCCCTCCTGCTCATCCGTGACCTCTGGAGCCAGGCATCCCTCCACGCCTGGCGCAGAGAGGCTTCACATATCCCAAACCCACAAGGGGGAGGTGACAGCAAGGGACCATCCAGCTGCTGAGCGTGTGACCTACTGGCCCGGGACCGCCAGGTGAACGCGTGGCCCCAGTATAAATCATAAACCCAATTAATTATAGACAATCTCCAGAGCAAGGTCACGGTCTCCCATTTACTTTCCCACTAGGATAATTTCGTTGACCTCCTCTGTTTAAGCGTAACAGCTCCTGCTGAGCTGCTTTGTTGCAGTTGATGGCGAGATAATTATAATCCCATCAGTGGTTAAACGGTTTCAATAGGCAAAAGACACACTCTTCAGGCCTTTGATGGATATCTAACAGCTCCCAGAGATTTGATATTAATCAGCTGCTATCTCTTGACTGCTGGGAGGAAAGTGATCGCTGACAATAGCCGGCGAGGGAAAACATGATTTTTCTGAGATGCGCGTTTGAAAAAAAAATAAATAATGCTTTGCAAGGAGCATGCTTGGGGGCTGAACGCCGGGGCTGGCTATTAACCAGTCCCACTGGCTTCGCTACAGAAGCAGCTAGAAATCTCCCTCCCAGCCCTCCGTGATCCCGGTTAGCACCAATTCCCTTTTCCTGCAGGTGAAGGGATGCGAAAGGAGCGTGTCTGCCCACTGCAGTCGGAGGAGCCGGGGTGGATTTTGTCGTTAGTCTTGCATGAATTATTGAACAGTTGGAGTTGCAAGGTGAGGAGTGAAAAAAAACGCCGGTTAAAATGTTACTTAATATTTGATTGCATACAAAATGAGGGCCCCGTAGTATTTGAATCCTTCCTGGAAAGAGGTGGCGGGTGAAACGTATTTAGTATTCAAGCCTTTGAACCAGAGGCCTTAAAACCTTAAAATCTAACAAGCTGCTTTTCATGTTTTAATGAGTGGTTTCCCCCCATGCCGCAAGTTTGCGTGTGAAATCATGAAAAGTAATAAGCTTATCCATGTCTCTGCAATTTTACTACTAAACTGCAGTGAGACAGACAATCCAGTCAATCACACTAATACTGTTCTTCATAAAAGGTGAGCGGTGCTGAGGGCCTTTGAGCACGAAACCTCTTCCCGCTCCCATCCCGCGGAGCAGGGACATAGGTTTTCCTCTAGGATCTTAACCTATGGAACTGCATCCCATAACATGTTTGGTTAAAAGACTGGACTCCTGTGAGATCCTGAATAGCTGAACGGCACAGGGAAAGCATAATTGTTTTCCAAGGAGGGTTTTACTTTTTTTGATTTTGAATCCGGTTAGGGGTGCAGGCAGTTCTGTTGGTTTTTGCTTTAATTATTGTTATTTGTGTGCAAACATAGAGAGACGTTGTTGTAACCGTTGGCCTGGAAAACTACCTAGGAGGTATCTGCTCCTCGCTGCGGTGTTTAACGTTTCATGACTGTTATTTTTCAGCTTCGCAGTGTGCGACACGCTCCGGCTGTTTATTACGAGAGACCCCGCACGCCCCAAACAACGCGGGTGTCTCCGTGCCGGGACCTGCGCGAAACATGGCCAAGGAGACGACTGAAACGCCTGAGGCGAAGGATGGAGACAGGGAAGAATATTTGGGCATGGTCCTAGGGAGGGCAGCGCTGGTTCTGCTCTGAGGCTGGGGACGTGGCTGCGGGCAACGCTCCTGCCCGTGTCCCTGCCTGTCCCGGCTGCAGATGCCCATCCCGAGAGCCGGAGAGGAGGCAGAACGCTTTATTCGTTGCTAGATTTGGGTTTCCCTCTCCTGCTCCATCAAGGTGCTGGTGTTCACCGCTTGCCCAGAGGCCACGGCTTGCCCACTGGGCCGGTACCACCCAAGTGGGGGCCATTCCTCTGCGTCCCAGGCAGCACTCGGTGCAGAGCCCTCTGCCCTTTCTGCCTGCTCTCATCTTCATCACAGGATCCCAGCCTGGCAGGGGTTGGAAGGGACCTTTGGGATCATCTAGTCCAGCCCCCGGCCAGAGCAGGGTCACCCAGAGCAGGGTGCACAGGAACGCAGCCAGGCGGGTTGGGAATGTCTCCAGGGAAGGAGACTCCACAGCCTCTCTGAGGTCCAGTACTCTGCCACCCTCAAAGGAAAGTTCTTCCTCATGTTGAAATGGAATTTCCCGTGTTCCCATTTGTGCCCGTTGTCCCTTGTCCTGTCGCTGGACACCACTGGAAAGAGCCCGGCCCCATCCTCTTGCCCCCCACCCTGTAGCTATTGCTGAGCATGGATGAGATCCCTCTCAGCCTTCCTTCAAGGGAAACACGCTGCCGTGCAGTCATGTAAAACAAAAAAAATAAAATTAAAAAATAAAGATAAATTCCCCCAAGCAAGCTGGAAACCACAAATGCAAGAGGAGCACCCACCCGGGTGAGGTAATAAAGGATGGGTGTCCTCCCTGGGGAGCCCAGTCCCCGGATGGGCGCTGTGACAGCCGGAGCAGCCGCGTGGGGTGGCCCGTGGCGGGGTGCTGCCCCTAGCCCTGGTGCCCCGCATGTGGTGCAAGACCTCGGCAGGGGAAGGGAAGTCACATAAGGGTGGCAGCAGCAAAGCACGGTGGGTTTGGTACCGCGGCGGGGCGGCAACAGGAGGTGTCTGGCCAGTCCCCGCGTGCTCCCCATGGGGTGATGCTGTCCTGTGGGGTGATGCTGTCCTGAAGGGTGATGCTGTCCCATGGGGTGATGCTGTCCCGTGGGGTGATGCTGTCCCATGGGGTGATGCTGTCCTGTGGGGTCTGCTGAACCCCACGGGGCTCACACCCTGACACAGTCCCCCGCAGGGGGGTGAAGCTGTGGGTGGGTGGGGGGGTGTTCACATGGAGGGGTTTCTGCCTCCTTCCGCGACAGGCAGCGGCTGGGGGGACCCCTGTCCTGCGTGGGCACCGCTGAGCCAGGGACCAGCCACACGGAGGGGAAAAGTGCTTCCTCAGTGCCACCTTGTGCCTGAAACCCAGACAGCCCAGCGGGTTTGTGGGGTTGGAAAGCACGGGGTGATGGATGGCAAGGCTGCTGGAAATGGAGAACAAATCCCATGGGAGCGGCTGAGGGAGTTGGGATTGTTCAGCCTGGAGAAGAGAAGGTTGAAGGGAGACCTTCTCACTCTCTACAACTCCCTGAAAGGAGGTTACAGCCAGGTGGGGTCAGTCTCTTCTCCCAAGGAACAAGCGACAGGACAAGAGGAAATGGCCTCAAGTTGTGCCAGGGGAGGTTTAGGTTGGATATTAGGAAAAACTTCTTTACGGAAAGGGTTGTCAAGCATTGGAAGAGGCTGCCCAGGGAGGTGGTGGAATGGCCGTCCCTGGAGGTGTTTAAAAGCCGGGCAGACGTGGTGCTGAGGGACATGGGTTAGGGGTGGTTTTGGCAGAGGTTTATGGTTGGACTCGATGATCCTGAAGGTCTCTTCCAACCCAAGTGATTCTATGATTCTATGATTCTAAATCCCCGATGGGGGCAAAAAAATGGCTTTGGAATAATGCGCCTCCCTGAGAGCGGTAGCCTGGTGGCAACGCGACTTTTTGTGAAGCTTTCAACCGGGGAAGTTGAGCTTTGCCCTACTGAAGGGTGTGTTTAAAAATTTGTTTGTTTGCTGGAGAGACTCTGTCCAGCCACCACCCTCCAGATGCGGCTCCGGGTCAGGCGTTGGATGCTCCGTAAATGTGGCAATTAGTAGGAACATGAGTTCTAATCTTGGTGTGCCTGAGCCGTGCTTTCCCTGCCAGTGAGGCCTCTTAGGGAGTCACTCTCCTGGGGGCAGCCGCGCATCCCTGGTTTGCCGTCTGTGGGAGTCAGATCCTGAGGCCGGAAAAGTGTCAAGGGGAGCAGGACATGGTCCAATATCCTGTGTGTGTGTGTGTGTGTGTGTGTGTGTGCGTGTGTGCGTGTGTGCGTGTGCGTGTGCGTGTGCGTGTGTGTGTGTCTTTTGTTAAACCCTGATCCTTGACTAAAGCAAACGTCCTGGCCACCAGTCTATCGAAGCGGGGAATTACACGCCAAGGCAAGGAGGAAAAGTTTAGCCATGGAGCTGCAAAGTCCCACCTCACCTTCAAACTCAACTCTGCCCGTTTCTCTCCTTCTCCTGGAAAACCTCCTCGAAATTTGTTGTGGGTTAATGAAATCCCACACAGCCCCCCGCTGCGGCCGTGTCCCCTCTCGGGCTCTTGCCCACCCCAGCCCTCCCGTGGGGGGGCAGCGTGGGAGGCAGAGATGGCCCCAACAGCATCGGTGAGTTATCATCAACACTGGGAACGGCTGGGTCTGGAGACGTCTTGGACTTTTCCAACACTGAAATCAGGAGAGCTTAATGACTCCATCTAAACTACTTGTCAAACCATCAGGGGCAACTTCAGAGCTGTTCGAGGCCTCTCTGCACACCACAAGTGACAGAATGGTCTTCAAAAAAGTGGGGGGAAAGAAAACACAAGAGGGGAAACAAGGAGAAAAGTTAAGAATTATAAATCTGCCCTTTGAGCTGTAGCGTCGGGGGCAAAAGGCCTGGATTACACAAACTAACCAAAACACCTGTCATATCATACAGAATTAGAACAAATCATAGGAAAATATATATTTTCCTCTGCTGACAAGGCAGAGGTGCCAGATTCCTGTTCACCGAGGAGGGGGTGGGTGGGTGGTGGGGACAGGCTGACGGACAGGGTCTGTCCTGCAGGTGGGCTCTGCTCTGCCTTCCCTCAAGGAAAGCCCGGTTCCCTGGGAGCAGAGTGGTCCCAAAGCGCTCCTGGTAGAGAGCGATCAACGGCAGGTTAATTATTCAGGCATTTGGAGACCGGAGACAGAGAGGATGGTGGTTGAGCTCTTGTTAGCTGGAGTGGTGTGTAACTGCAGCTTCACATTTCAAAGCTTTGCCCTGGCACCTTTTAGCTGCTTAGAGGAGAAAGAGGGACTTGTACGGGCTGGTGCAGAGGTGCCTTTGCCTTCAGCAGCGCTGCCCTGAGCCCGTGCGCTGGGCCAGGGAGTCTCTGGTGGGAGCCATCTGGTGGGAGCCACCTGTGACCCTGGGGACTATTACACGAGCAGGGGCACGTGGATCAGCCAACCTGAGCACATCCTGAGCTCTCTGAGATGCTGAGCAGAAGCACCCGTTGAGAAATAAAAGCCTTTGAAAAATACACTGTGTTTTTTTCATGGTAAGAACAAAGCCCTTGTCGATAAGCAAGCCAACAGTGCAGCAAATGGACAGTCTTCTCCACAGGCTTCCCATCTCCATTCACCTTTAGGTGGGTCTTGTCTTGGTGGTCTCCTTTGCTAGCATATCTTGTACAGACCAAGGCTGAGTAGGGAGGGGATGACGACTGACAACCAGCCTGAGCATCTGCGTGCTCATGGGTGTCTTCCCAAGCAGAGCCGATCTTGCCAGCTGACTGGAGAGGACGTCAAAATCTTCAAAAAGACTAAATCACCCATCGTTCCTTAGCAACCCACAGGCATTTTGCAGAGAAATAATCTAGCTTGAGCTATTTTGGCTTTCCCTTCTTTGGTTTCCCTACCCTTGGACCAGCATAGTCCTAAAGCAGGTAGTCCCATTATAAGACCCACAAGTCAGCATCCCCCTTCCTGGGCGCCTGTGGTGGACACAGCAATCGGCCGTGTTTGGGGTCTCAGTCCCAGTCTCATCCTCAACACAGTATTTGCCTTCACCCTCCGGAGGTGACAGCTGCGGTTGAGGTGTAGGAGCGGTGACAGACAGACTGCCCATGGTGGGACAGCCCTTTGAGCAACTCAGCTCTTCCTCCTCTCCATTTTTCCCTGCTGGAAAAAGCCTCAAATTAAACAGTTACAAAGGTGGGGCTGGGGGGCGGACACAGCAACACGGAGCACACTGAAGCCTGACTGGGCATAAACACGGGCTGGCATTGTTCCTCCAGGCAGGAAGCGACCATTGGGTGAAGCACCCGAGTCCAGTTCCCAGGGGCTTCATGGCGACCTCCAAAGGTGGAGACAACTGGCTTGGCATCACTGCAGCCTCCTCGGTTCAGGGTTGTGTAGTTTGTGCCGTAAGAACAGGAGTCATCCCCTGTATCCCTATAAAGGCTGCAGGGATCCTACCTAGCGCAGCCATTTGCTTTTCAAGGGGAGGGTTAGTTGGTCTTGTCTGGCCGCATCTCATCTCCTCTGTTTTCTGTTCCTGAAGTTTCTTTAAGAAGCTGTGGAGCCCGCCAGCCTGGAGCCCTCAGTCCTCTCTCCCTCTTCCCAAATAAACACATTTTTACTTTCCACCACAAGAGGTCCCCAAGATCCTGAGAAAAAAAAGAAGAAAAAAAAAAAAAGAGGAAAATGCATCTAGCAGCAAGGTTTAGAAGCAGATGCTAAACGAGTGGTGGGGAAGGAAACCTTGCTCTCTCTCCCAGACATGAGACCTCCAGCACATCTCTTGCAGGTTGGGCTTCGCTCCTTGGGGTGAGATTTCACGCTTTCTCAGCAGGTGCGGGAGCTGGTTGGAGAGCCGAGGTGTTCCCAGCACAGCCTGGGACCTTCTCCTTCAAAGGAAGAGAGACAAACTCAGGTAAACCCAGGTTTTTCAGCAATGGGATGCACCAAGGTGTCACACTAGAAGGGCTGGCAGCTGCCACAAGGTCGCTGCCTCCCCAGCAGTCATGGTCTCTTCAGTGGCTGTGATCAAGTGCCTAAATAGCAGATTTTCTCCCCTTCCTCAGCTTATTCTTACTGTGCAGCCCTGTTGTGAGGCTAAATACATTTCCGTCTCCATGTGTCGGGGTGTTTTCATGGGGAGTGAAATGAAGAGGGGTGTTAATTGAGGAAGCACAACCTGTGATGCTTTGTGGATAGTAGAGGCTTGTTTGTCCTCCTCCCTCTGTGCCTCACAGCAAACAGAGCCCCACTTAAACGTATTTCAGGGCAGAAATGAATAAAGGTCAGTCACAGGACTGCTAAGGTTACAACAGAAGTTGTTGCTGGAATAGATTTAGAGCCAAAAAGCAGCTTGCAGGTAGACAGTCGCCCATGTCGCCCAGCACGGGCTGCCAAGAGCGTCCCTGTGCCCTTGCAGCGAACTCCCCGTCCCCCCGCGCACGGCGTGGCGCTGGGCAGCGACGCCGCGGCCGGTTAATTTGCCGTGCGCTTTGGAGAATTGGTTTGAAGGCAGATAAATGGCTCATGCAATTTAATGTTGCAAACGACGCGAGGCTGGAGACCGCAGAAAGGCAGGATGCAGTAATAGGGAGCCTGGCTGAGGTTAAATGAACAGCGGCGGAAAAGGGTGCCCAAGGGTAAGGGGGTTACTGTGGGGGCTGCGCCTGTGACCCCCCCCCCCCCACAACCCAAAATGGGGAGANCCAAAATGCTGCGAGCAAAACTGTCTGGCTCCAGTGCTTCCTCTTCCATTTCACCTGCTTAGACCATAAAAGGTGTCGTGCGCTCTCGTTTTGCCTGTTTTGTCCTGGCTTTCGCTCCGGGGTCGCCCTCCGCTGCCACGCGGTGCAGCTTTGGGGGCAGCTCTGAGCTCACACATGCACGGTGCCGTCCCTCGCCTGCGCTGCAGACCTCCCTTGGCCTTTGCATGGCCAAGGTGATGGTGAAAAATCTGTTGTGTTTGGCCTGGCCTGCTTTTCCATGTGTTCCCAGAAAAGAGGGGAAAATATTTGTCTTCCTCTCGCCACACACCGACATTCCAACATTGCCTTGCCCATCCTCGCTGCACGGATGGACCGTGGGAGCTGGGTACCCCCAGCTCTTCCCCAGGCTCTCTCACCCTTCTACCCCAGACCAGAGGGATACTAACAGTGAGAGAAAAACTCATCCTCAGCTTTCTTTTTGATAAAACACTTCGGTGTTACCCAAAGGCTCATCACAGGATGTCAGTATGGCTTTCGCTGTGGTCATGATGGGTTTGAGCTCATCAGCAGGTGAAAGTGAAACCATCTTACCTTTTAAATGTTAATGGAGACCTTTCTCGTTCCTATCCTGCAGGCGGACTTGGGGGTTTATTCCTCTTATTCTTCCTCTTTCGGCAGTGCTGTCTGAATGCTGTACGTGAATGTGTATATATGAGTACTGTGTATTTTGTATTTCTGTATTTGGTCATATTCTCTGGTCCCTGTGCATACTTTAGTTTCAGATCTGAATACTGAAGACCCATAGATATCTCTAACCTCCCACCAAAGCCCATGCTTACAGAGCTGTAAACTATCTGGTCTGGGTGGAGGGCCGTGTCCCAGGGGACCACTGTCATGCAGAGATGATGATTCATGGTACGTTGGATCACCAGGGAACTGGACACCTCTGTCTGTCTGTTGGACAAAACCAAGGACACCAACCAAGGACTCTCCAGGAACTGGTCAGTGTGTTGGGTCTTCTGGCAGCCTTGTGTTGGTCGTGTGGAGACGATGGACATGTGTCTAATTCGACCACGTCTGTACCGGGTAGAGTGGAGGAAGACGTGAGAACAAAAACGCAGCAGAGGTTCGATTCAGACTGATGCATTAACCCTAACTGTGAAAGGGGAATGGCTGGGCTAGACCTGACAGATCTGGTACAAAACCACGGTGCATCGTTCTCATAAAGAAATGAACGTGCGTGTATTCTTCCTGAAAGACCATCAGCTGGGTGCAGGAGAGGAGCCCTGGCCAGGACAGCTTCAGACAGGCTGGGATTGAATCAAGAGAAACGTTGGGACTAGAGTTAGTGAAGGGAGAAGTCATTATAGGGTGCCAATTAACGAAGGGACAGTGCTTGTGTAGAGACTTTCACTAATGTGCTCAGGGACTGAAGCGCTCAGCGTTGCCTGGGCTGGGATGGCTGCTGAGGAGGACATAGTCAAGGACAATGTCACCAGGGGAATTTTTGGGAAGGGAGCTAGGATACTCTCTGGGGCCAGGCACTGGATCACGGCAGTTAATTAGCAGACTCCTGATCCTCCTTCTTCCCATCCCACTGACCCATGAGTACATACCCAGGTGTCTCCCAGGGGAAGAAACCAGGACAATATAAAATAATATTCTCCTGGTCCAGTCCCTTTGCTCTAAAACTGTTTGGATCATTGACTTTGGTGGGGTTCGGTTAGTGGTATAAGCCCGTGACTGCAGCGAGGCAAGAGAGGAAATGAAGTTGCAGGAAGGAAACTGTGAACCCTGTCATTCCTTTTGAGGTGGCATTTCTCAAGCTCTTGAAGTGAAATTAGTCTTGAGTAAATCAACGGGCTTAAAGTTGGAGTTTGCCTGCAAGAAAAAGGTAGTTTAGATAGAGACAAGAGGGTTTAGCTCAATAAGTGTTACCCATGGAAATGAAAACAGCTAAGCACTTGCTGGGATCTGGCCATGAAATGTGATGCCAAAGGCTTCCAAAGAGCAGCTCAACACACCACCACCAATACTCCGCTTGTCCCCACCCCACCTCCCTGGGACACCAGCTCTCCATCATCTTTGCTCTCGCATTTTAACAAGATATCAGTTGTTCAAGAAGTAGTTGGGCTTTGTCACCAGATGAGCAGCTCTTCATTTCTGCCGGAAGAGCCAGTCTGGCTTCCACCCCGACTCATTTCCAAGGACAATTCTTATCTTAGATGTGACCTTCGTGAATGGCAGAGAATGATTTTCACAGGAGTCTCCTGATTTCTTTTTAGTTAAGCAGACCCTGTTCCCCACACTGGCTCTGGGAAGGTGGACAAGCTTCCACAAAACAGTGGCTGTTTTCACAAGAGGCGGCTGGTGAATTCCCCTAGAGAAATGCTTTTCCCCTCCTCTTCTCACCCCACACCCTGGAAAATATGCCATGCTTCATGAAGGAGGCGGATGAATTTCACTCCTTAACAGCTGAGCCAGCATAATGCACAGTCTGCTGACAAGTGCTAGTGCACAAATCGTATTTATTCAGCGCCGAAGAGAGGTACTTCATGGGAAGTCTCCTCCTACAGGAGGGAGAACAAGCTCTGAGCCCACTCAGTTGTCTGAGCCCCTTCATTGCAAGACCTTGCAGGATCTGGTGCTGGAAATGTGCAAGCTCTGCAGCAGCCCTGGCGAGAAGGATTTGGCTGTTGGATTCCCTCAAACTCCCGCTTGAAGGCAACGGCAGTTGCGCTGGAAAACAACGGGTTCAAATAAATGTTGTCCCAGAGCTCACGTTGACGAGCTGCGTGACTAATGCAGTACCTAGAGGACTCCTAGCAGGAAGCGTGTGGGCATTAATGTCTGGCTGAAAGCAAGTACGGCTCCGGCATGGATGGAGGAGAGGGAAGGGGGACGGGAGAGGTACCAATGCTTGTGTCATCTCTTCTAACTATAGATGCTTAGCAGGGCGTCGGAACACAGGATCTGGTGAAGGGACTCTCTGATGACACTTCCCCAGAGTCCCGCAGTAAATTATGCCAAAATCCTCTTTGAAGGAGACCTCTCCAGAAAGCCCTGGGGCAAGCAGTACTTCTCACATTAATCCAGGGGAAAAAGCTAACGAAGATTAATGTTACCAGGGTGTGAGAGGAGTGTGGAGGGGAGTTCCCTTTTAAATGGTTAGAAATAGATTTTCCCCTTGGCATTTAAAAACGTACATTTCTTTTTCTTTGGCCATATTCTTTAGGTACAAGTTTCTATGAGTTCTGCAGGCGGCTCTGTGTGTCGACCTGCTTAGCTACATCCCCTCCACCTCATAGTAAGGAAACAGAATGGGAAGACAGGATGTCGGGCATGTGGGGAAATGATGAAACCCTGATTTTCTTGCTCCACGCCCCAGAACAGGAACTGGTGCTGCATCCTTCGAGCACCAAAGGACTGGCATGTTGTAAGATTAGAAAGGGCTGTGATCCCAGGAATGCCTGTTGATCACAGCCAGGCATGAGAGAGAGAAAGCGAGGCTCACACAGGGAGAGCTTTCCCGAATGTCCTCAGCTGCATCCTTTGCGGCCGTCCTCTCTTTGGGGATGTGTCTCACCCAGACCTGAACAGGAGCCATCCCCTCCAGGGAGCTTTGCGAACATCAGCTTGGTGGGATCTGCTGTGGCTGCACCCAAAGTGGTGGGACGTCGTCAGTCGTGACTTCTGTCCCCACTGCACGCAGCATTTCAGCGTAAGACACGGACAGGTTTGGGTGATATCCCCTGTGCCCAGCCCCAACAAGCTTTCTGCGACAGTGCTTTGGGTCTGTTTAAACTCACCCACTGATTCCTCGGATTCCTTCTTGATGCAGAGAGGAAGATATAAAAAAGAAGGATTATCCAAAAGTTGTTTGTGACCGTCTCCGTTGAAGGACTCGCGTTACAAACTGAAAAGCTGTGTTAGCAAAGTAGCTCTGCCTTCTCTTACAGGCTGTCCTTTGGTGGGAGGACTTCATCTCCCGAGACCTGGCAGAAACGGCAGGAACACAGGAGAATCTGCTTTTTATCTGATTTAGCTTGTTTCATGCAGCAAGAGCTTTAGATAACACAGAGGTTGTAGAGAGCAGGGTTGCAATGTGCCCACTGCCATCTCATTTGATAAAGTCCTTCTGTGCCAAGTGCCCTGGATCAGTCACCCGGTCCCTTCCCCGGCATCTGGGCAGTCTCCTGGGCTTCAAAAGATACTGGGTTGTGTGGCTAAAAAGAAACTGCAGGTTTTTTGCTGATCTTTGAATATGGCAACTCGTTAGGCAAAGGGTTTCTAGCAGTAAAAAGGCAAGTATTTCAGAGCTTTTTAATCAGTATTTTTACAGATGAAAGACTTGCTTTATAAGGCACCCAGCAACGCGGCTTACCCCATGCGAGCACTAATATAATATTCTTCTAAATTGATACTCATTAATTCACTATCGACAAACCTTAATTCAGGGTTACGTTATTTGTGCTGAGTTGTTAGGTAGAGCAGTGTGCATTTTAGCAGCACCACCACCAAGTTGTGCAGTAGCTGGGCACACATTGCAATACTTACTTGCCCCCTTCAAAAGGCATGGCGGCCCTTTTCTTTCCCCTTCTTAGGGTTTTCCTGGGGTCCAGGGCACCCTGAGTCACCTACTCTGAGCACTACCACCAGCCCTCATTTTTTTCCACTTGCTGATCTTTGCAGCATGTCACAGCAAGACCAAACCGAACCCTTGTTCAAGCTGGCAAGTCAGCTCCCGTGAGCTGGAGGAGCTGCTGGCCCCCCCTGAGTGAGGTGGTTTCGCTGACATGGATGCCACCATCAGGAGGAAAGCTCTGCACTGGGCTGCTGAGGTGTAGGAGGCACTTGGAGTAAGGTGTTTTCATTCTCAGACCCTGCAGATCTGTCCCTGGTGGGTGCGGGGACCTGAGCAGAGCTGAGCCTGGTGGCAGTGGCGCTCAGCTTGCGTGCAGCCAGCAGGAGCCCTTGGGGCAGTGATGAGCACCAGCTGGCCGAAACGGAGGAGAGCACGGAGAAGAGTCTTGTGCCTAAGCTTCGGTGGCGGTCGTTAAGCAAAAGATGAGATTTGCATTGGATTCCTGGAGGAAAGCACACCGAGAGCCCCTCAGTGCTCCTGGATTAATTCTGGCAGGGGGTGAAGCAAAGCTGCGGCAGAGGCTTTGCTATGGAGAAAGTCTCTCAAGGTCCATGGGGTTTCTTCCAGCCGTGGTGTCCTGCAGGACTGAGGCAGCTCTTCCATGATGGAGAGCAGCACCGAATGACCCAGGGAAGCTGAGTTTATCCTGCACCCTAGAGCAGCAACCTGTTACCATCACAGTGCTTCATACAAAGGTGTCTAGAAAGAATGCCAATAACTGGCTATTTGGAGAACAAGGTGGAGTACAAAGGGCATGAAGGAGATGTTTTTGCACAGAGGTGCCATCTCTTACTGCTGCAATGACAGAAAAGCACGGCTACACCAGAAATTGTGTGTGCCCTGGGATGTCCCAAGTAACAAGCGGTAGGACAAGAGGAAACAGCCTCAAGTTGTGCCAGGGGAGGTTTAGGTTGGATATTAGAAAAAACTTCATTACCAAAAGGGTTGTCAAGCATTGGAAGAGGCTGCCCAGGGAGGTGGTGGAATGGCCGTCCCTGGAGGTATTTAAAAGCCGGGCAGACGTGGTGCTGAGGGACGTGGGTTAGGGGTGGGTTTGGCAGAGGTTTGTGGCTGGACTTCATGATCTTGAAGGTCTCTTCCAACCCATGTGATTCTGTGATTCGATGATTCTATAGCCTCTGAGCGTGCTCCCCCCTGTTTGAGCAGTGCCTGGTCACTTCAGAGATCCCGGGTGCAGTTTCAGTAGCTTTTTTCTTACTCTGGCATGGACATTTTCTGAACCAGAAGGGTAAAGTCAGTCATCATTTCTGAGAAACCAGCTACAAGGTTTATAATAAAAGCTCACAGATATCTGGGTTGGAGCT
The DNA here is from genome assembly GCA_013398295.1 of Chionis minor. Taxonomy (NCBI): domain Eukaryota; kingdom Metazoa; phylum Chordata; class Aves; order Charadriiformes; family Chionidae; genus Chionis; species Chionis minor. Next base: position 201,055 of record VZSF01001773.1, read on the forward strand.
GCAGCTATCTCCTATTGTCAGTATGTTATCTGCCTACGCAAAGGTCTGTTTTTCCACGGGCGGTGGAATTGAAAGCACTCAACCGTTGCATGTAGCGCCTTGACTTTTGATGGACCTGCAACGAAAGAGTTTACACTTTGCACACAGATTATTGTCAAGAAGCAGAGATGTAAGTTCGGTGAACTTGCTGCCGAAAATAGCCTGGCTCGCCTGCCTGGCGCGCGAGGGTGAATCTCGCAGGGCTTCGGCCAGACTGTGCGTGTGGCCACATCTTCTTTTACCACTAGATGTCATAAACTGGTTTTTTATCCTCATTTTCAGAAGCAGCTTTCGGTGCGTGAGACATCACTTGATGGAGAAAGTCACGTTGATAACCCCTGAAAAAGCTTCGCTTTCTGGCTTTAGGGCGTTGGGTTTTTTTTACACAGTCTGAGACTAGAATAGGACATAAAATACGCTTTTTTTAACATCTAACACATGTGCCAGAACATTATTTCTGCCATGCTGCAAATGACACACTCCGGCACGTTTGCTGCGATATCAAAGCTCATTTGGGCTATGATTTGCATTTTTAACTTGAAGCCGATTTGGCTTCCTTCCTGAAAGCAGGGATAACATCAAGGTACTCCTTTGCTGAGCAAAAAATGGTGGTAGTTTAGCAGAACTTAGTTCAAGTCCTGCTCCGAGCTAGTTGTGTGTCCACTCTGTGGTGAGGCCGGGAGGTTAAAAACAACCAAACCAACCCAACCCTTCCCTCTGGAGGCTGATTAATGTTTTTTTGCCAAGAGGTGATGCCTCCTAATGGGGGAACTGGAAAGGGTCCTGGCATGTGTGCCGACACTTCTGGAGCTAGAGGAGTTGCACTTACCCCACAGTGCAAACCCACAGTTTTTCACACTTTACCCTAGCTCAGTTTGGTTGGACTCGATGATCTTGAAGGTCTCTTCCAACCGAAGTGATTCTATGGTTCTATGATTTAAGACAGGCGCTGTGAAACCTCCGCTCCGAACTGCACAGCCGTGTCAGGCACAGACGATGGACAAGGCGCCGCTTGTGCGGTGTCAGCTCCCTGCCTGCTCTCTGCTTCCCCAGGAGGTCTCAAGAAAACTGATTAAGGTTTTCATCACCTTCCTGATGAAAACACACGTGCTCTGGGCAAGGTGAGCTTTGCGTCGGGCGCGTCATTGTAGCCCGTGAGCACACGGAGGGTAAGCGGCACACTCGGGAGACATCAGACGGTCCTGCAGACCCAGTTAAGGATCCAATGCAAATGCTGAGCTAAGAAAGTGCTAGAAAACCTAATCCTTCTCTTCTCTTTCATCTCTGCTTCTTTGGTCCTTACTTCATAGCTGGTTTGTTTCCCTTAAGTAAGAAGAACTGGAGAATATCACAGGGGAAAAAGAAAAGGCAAACGAAGCTGTGCTACTCCTTCAGAGCACCAGTCTGCCAGAATCTGAAACACAACCTTGTTTCTTCCAAAAAAAATGCCCATCTATCTTGCAACCAGCCGCTCAGCGAGTGCTGGAAGGCATTTAGAAATGTCTTGACAACCTGAAGAAGAAACTTGCTTTCTTCACCCTACACAACTCCAGGGAGAGGCTGGGTGTGTGGCCTCCTCCAGGCTTTCTGGTGTTCCCAGAAATTACTTGAGGTGCTACTGGTTCACGATGGGGAGAGCACAGACAGTGCCAGCGTCATACTGGCATTACTTCCCAAAGAAGGGCATGGCCACTGTCCTCAGCATGGAGGAAAGCAGACGGAAATCCTCGTTAGCCTGAGGGGTTGCATCCTGCTTCACCGTTGGTTGAGCTTTCTGTGGCCTCTCACCATGCTCTGTGCTTGGAAGGGAGGGAGCTTCCTTCTTCCCCCTTTCCTTCATCCCACCTTCCCTCCTCTCTTTCCTCCCTTCAGGAAGGAGTTGCCCGTTGTTCTCGTGCAGGTGACAGAGAAGTTTAACTTGTTCCATTTAATGTTGAATGTGGGAGTATGAGTTACATTCCCCATTTATCCTTTGCCTTGGGCTAGATCCTTTGATGTTCAGTGGTTCCTAGAGGGGAGGTTTGCTCCTCCTTGGGAGACTGTTGTGCTGCAGATTCATCCAGTGCTAGGGGTGATTCCAAAGATGTGGCCTCCATGTGTGTCATTAAGGAGCTGGATGTTGCTTTGGATATTGCAGCGATGTTTCTCTAGGTTGATGTGGAAAGGAGGGAGGCAAATTTCTTCACTAAGCACCAGAGTGACCTACAGTAAATTTGGGGCAAGGCTATTATCTGACCTAGCTGCCAAGTTTGTTAACAAATTCATTATGGGGGCCATCTGAAGGAGAGACGACTTCTTTTTATAGATGTGATGGATTTCTTAAAGTTACTTTTCAAAGATAAACACAATTACCAGAACTCCTCATTACCCATAAATTATCTTCATGGAGTGTGGGTCCCCGGGATGGAAGATCTGCTATGTCAGAAGTTTAGGAAATATCAAAACAAACAAACACACAAACTAGTGAACAACAAAGGAAGCAAAACTAACATAATTAGGTCCCAAGAGATGCTTATTCCCAGCTCAATGTAGAAATTAAGTCAATACAATTGAATGGTTAAATATTGACTAAATTGAAATATTTAATCAAGTAGTATTCATACTGCTCCTCTTTCAAAAGAGGTTTAGCTGCTTGTTTTATTGGCTTTTTAATCAATGCTTTAATTATATTGGTGCTCTAATTTCATAATAAGCTTGCATTAATTAAGGTAGCTTTTCTATATGCAGAGAGTAACAGGAAAACCAAGTCAAATAAAAAGAATATGCTTTTCTTATTCTCCAGAAGAGATGTAGAGTGTGTTATTTACACTCATTTATTCTCGTTAAGGAAAAAGACACTGGGAATTTGTATTACTCAGAGTGACCATGAATTTATTCGCTGCTTAGGTCCGCCCTGCCTTCGATTTCAGTGAAAGATTTGTGAAAATCAGAATGTGGGTCAACGGTGTCTTATCAGGTTATTGATCAGATTCTGAAAAATGAAGTGTTTGGATATAATGGAAGATAAATGGGGATCCCCTCAAAAATAGAGAAATACTTAAGCTTACTCTTGAGTCAGCCTTTGTCTCATCCAGCGTCATTCGCTATTGATGTCGGCTCTAACTGGAGGGGTGAGGGTGAGTTGTGAGAAGAGAAAATTGAGGTTTTTGTTAAATGGGAAAACTTGTTTTGGTGCTTAGGACACTCACAGATTCATACAGGCTGGGGATAACTCTCAGGAATTTGCCTATCATTTTTTCCCAGTGGCTAAAGAAACGGGGACGGGTTTCAGGTGGTTAAATGTGGGTGGCTCCAGTTGAGATGCCTACACCTGAGCTTGTCTGCCTGTCTGAGTAGCTGTGACTCAGTAGAGTCTAGGGCACAATTTGGGTGAACAGCTCATTAAACTGCTCATTAAAACTGCGTATGTCTCCGCTGTCACTGTAGCCTCCCCTAACCACCAGCGGACTTCTACAGTGTAAACTGGCTGCCCGTGGTTAAGATGAACGCCCAGAGATATAGATGTTTTGGGAGAGTTGGGATAAACCAGGGAAGTTGTCTCCCATGCCAGCTACCTCCATGCTGTGACCAACCCACCTCGGTGGCTGTAGTTTGGTGGGACTGGGGGCACCATGGGGCTTGTGGCAGCCTCTGAGGTGCTTCTGGCTGGAGGCTTCTCGTGCTTGCTGTGCAGCAGACCCATTACTCCCGGGTGCACGTGGCGTGTGTGCAGCCTCATTCCTGCTGCAAAAAGGCCAATGGAAAAGTTGTTCCTCATCCTATTTGTTTCGGTGAGATGGCAAGAAAGCAGATTACTACTTCTAAGCGTGTTTTTGCAGTTGCTCGGTAAATGCAGACAATTGCTCCTGGTTTGGATTAGCGCAGAGGTGAGAGCTGCAAGCTCTGCTCCTGAACCCTACCTTAGCATACCAGAGGAGTGAACAATTTCCCCGAGACACAGAAGAAGGCATTGTTTCGGCAAGAGGCAATAAAGCCTTGTGGTGAGGTCATGTCTTGGACGCGAGCGTGTTTGGAAGACCGCGAGGATGCTGCTATCCCAAGACTTTCTTTGTCATGCAGTAAGACCTTTGCAAAGCTGGACCGTTTCGATACAAAGGATTTTCATTAATGAGGTCACCATGACTGGAAGGGTTCTGCAATCACCAGGGTCGCAATAACTTCAATAACACGTTATTTCACACTTAGAAGCCATGCAGACGTAAGTGGATTTGTTTAGCCAATGAGATAAGGTGTCCCAAAAGTATTAAGGAATGTCTGTGAATATATAAATCAGATGGTTGGGACTGCAAAAGGATGTGTTTAAGAGCGAGTTTTTTGGAGCCGCTCCCAGCTGATGCTTCTACATCTGTTGATCATCATCTTCTGTCAGAGTGAGGAGACTGTGAGCTGTAAAGGGATAGCAGTTTGCCTTGTAAGAATGCTTCACTGATTTTTATTAACACTGGTTGTTAGCTCTACCTGCTGGTATCTGCTTAGCTCAGCCTGGGGCATTCTCTAACAATTTCAGCGTGAGCGTTCAGAGCCAAACCTGGTGAAAGGGATAAGTAAATAAACATCACTGAGCTCCCGCTGCACGCCGTAGCATAGAAGATGTCTTTATAGCTTATTGCGAAGGCACCGGCACGTTAATATTTCATAAACCAAATTTAGAAAGAATTAAATGTTAACCCTTCATTGGGGTGTGGCATTGGTGTAAGCGCAGCAATAACAACATTTGTGCTAGCGCAGGGCTTTCTGCTAGACCAGGTGAGCAGTTCAGTGAGGCGGTTGAAGAAACACCGTGTTTACCCAGGCTGCTGGAGGTTGATTTGGGTTTCTGGAAAGCCAACGATGGTTTTCACTTTGCCAGCTTCTACATAAAGGAGTTTTTTTATTCGTGCAAGTTCACCCTCTGATTTGGTTAAAAATACTGAAATAATTGCAATTGTGATCTGAACTCCGGTTTCCTGCCTGACAGGTGTCAGCAGTTTGTACCCTGAATTCTGAGAAGCAATTTATCACGGCAGCACTGTAACTGCTTTCCAAAGAAACAACGATTTGTGGTACTCCTATATACTCTACCTATCCCTTTCTTTGAGCCTGTTACTGAGACCAGCAGAAGCAAATCCATGTAGTCAACCTTTCTTCAGTTTTGGCTCAGTGCTATCCCTCTTGAGTTGTTTCTTCCCTTCTGTCTTCTGAGCCAATGCTTGTTTTGCCTCTTTAGAGGGGACAAACATTTTAAAATAATTGCTAGTTTAATTTGTCCAAGAGGCAGTGAACATTGTGATCAGTCTCCAAATAAATAGGACAGTAGCTAATTAATTTAAAAAATACTCTCTGAAATTGAGTTTAAGCAATAATAAATATTCAAAGTGGGTCGTTGAAGGTCTTCAGGATTAAAGTGTGGGTTATGCACTTGCAAATACATTTCATTTTGGCAGGATTGTGTTGACAGGTACTAATCTGGAGCCTGTTTCTGGTACTTGGAGCTTTCTTTCACCGTAAGAAGCAATTCCCATTAACAGTCTTTTTCAGGCTTTTAGATTCTCTCTCGTTTGAAGTGAGAGAAGACACTAAAATTGGCACCAGCACAGTAGGAGCTCACGCAACATGCTAAGAAGCAACATCCCTTCTCCCTCAGATGTTATAGCTTTGGTCATTAGCCTCTCTTCTCTTCTCTTCTCTTCTCTTCTCTTCTCTTCTCTTCTCTTCTCTTCTCTTCTCTTCTCTTCTCTTCTCTTCTCTTCTATTCCATTCCATTCCATTCCATTAACCGAGACGCGCAAGACGGAGAGGCACTTGGAGAAGTTGAACGCGATGAAGACAAGCAGCGGTGACCGGTAATAGGACAGTGGCAGTACAGGGAACTGCATTCTTCCCCCCGCAAAACACGCAAGGCTAATGGATTGCTCATTCATACTCTACCTGAAATCATGTTCAATCATGTCATTGAACACGGTTCTTTTAATTTCAATAATATGGAGATGCCAAGGTTGCTGGTGCCAGCCCAGAAGGTGGGGAGCAGCCCATGTGTGGGGACATGCCAAGCCATGGGATGAGCTCCCCAAACGCTCCGCGCAGCCAATGCAAGGATGCTCTTGCTATTCGATTCACATATCTTGCGGAACATGCAGATGAGTTTAATTTATATTTAATCAGCCTCTGCAAACAGCAATCACTTGAGAGGTTTTTCCATATAACATGGAGTGATTACCCTTATTATAGCGGTACTGTTCGTACTGCCAGTGCTGGGGTCTCTCAGCCCCTCCATTTGAAATCCTTCACTTCAGGAAGTTTTAGTACTTTCTGTAAAATGCCCTGAAGGCTGGAACTTGTTGGATCTGGAAATGGCTCAGTAGCAGCCATGGTCACGGTCATGTTCTCCTTGGGACTGAGATGCCTCCGAGAGCCCTGCTTTGTCCCTGTGGCTGTACCACGAGCCCTGCCTACCTCTCCACTTGCCACGGGTGGGTGACCTTGCCTGCACAGGGGACCCATAATGCCAGGTATTTGCCATAGTCACGTTTATGCCCTCGGATTTGTTTGTGTGAAATTCAGCCCTGCAGAAAACAGCTTCCGCTCTCCAAGATGTGACGAGCACGTTGAAAGCAGCCCCCGGTTGGGCCTGTTCATATGCCCGCTGGGAATTTCTCTGGCATCTTGTGGTGGTGCACAGTGTGATGATGTGTTCCCCCCACACTGTCCCCAAGGCACCAAAATGATCTTTACTTCCTGTCACCCTGCCCTGTGGTGGTCACAATGGGTGCACCTAGTTGTGATGGCGGCATCCAGGCACAACGTGGTTTTGGGGAGGCAGATGACACCACAATAGCCAAGGGCTGAACTGGGCAATGCTGGTTCTGTGGTCAATATGTAAATATGACTATAAGTCAACAATTTCACCCCCATCAATAGTGACCAGCCCAAGAGCCTTTGAGCTCTCCTGAATGGCAGCGGGCCGCACGCCAGGATCTCCCCTGGAGTAGGGATGCCCTCAAGGTGACTCCTCGAGGTTCAGAGATTCCTTGCCGCAACAGATCCTCGGTCAGTGACAAATAGCATGCTGAACTTAGCTAAGTGATACGAAGGATTGATTGTGCATATCTAATCCTTTAGACATAAACTGTTGACCAAGGCTGGGACTTGGATTGGATCCAGCCGCTCTGAGAAGGAGTTTAGGAAGCAAGGGGGTCCTTTCTGAAACCCTGACTCAACGGGAAGATCTCCTTGACAGCTCTGCCTGAGCCTGTCCTCTAAGAAGTAAATAGCCAAGTGTGCCTTGCCATCTTGACTCTAGTTAAAATACTGTCACATTTACCATCAAACTGTGTTAAATTCCTGTTTTATAGCAACAAATGTATTGCTGCTTCTCTCTACGAGCAAAGTGCATCGCTCCTTCTGCGGCACATCTCCAGTCAGGCAGGAGCTTTCTGGCACATTTGACTTGGTGGCTTCAGAAGGACAGAGGCTAAAAACTGGTGGGCTGAAAGCAGAGAACTTTTTCTGAGACTAACTTGTGATGTAGAGAAAGAAGCGCCTTAGCTTTTGCACAACTTCAGATGGGCCTCTTCCAGAGTTTTCTCTATTTGTCTGCGTTTGTAATTTTAGCTCAGACCTGGAGGTGATCCACCGTCAGCAAGCATTTCAGGGAGCACTGCTGGGTGCTGTTTTTCTTGCCCAAAGCTGAGACCGAAGACTGTGCTTCTCGAAGAGTTTTGTAGCCCCATCTCTGAGCAGTCACAGGACACTGAAAATTTGCTTGCCTGCACCGTCGGTGTTGTGCTACAGGTTCCTGACCCTGCACTTACACTGTTGCGTTGAATTTCTGTCTGTAGTGACATGTATGGTCATCCTGTGATTATCTCAGCTTCCTGTCATTATGTGGTGAACTATTTTTGACAGCTTATTCTAAAGCCAGCTCATTATGGGCAAGTGGAAATCTAGACAGATATTGGGGTTAAAAGACATTTATTACTGCGTGGGAGGCGCGCGTTTGGCATCTCCAGTCTGATACTTCCCCACTGTTGTAACAGTGCGTGTGCTGGTGGCACTTCTAGTGGATTTATCATCTTGCCTTTTGGGGAGGTGGTAGTGAAGCAGGACCTTTATTCATTACAAATGGTATTACAGGTAAAATGAAAAAGCTTTCTTCTTTTCCTTGTCCAAGTCTCTGTATCTGTAGTACTTCTTTAATTGTACCTCCACCTTTTTTACGTTGTCTCCCTCCCAGAATTTCCCCTAGCCTCAGCAGCTGCATGAAAGCATCCCTGCTCCTGCATAGACTCCTTTCCGAGCAAAGACCGAGAATGGAAATTTCTGTTTCAGAAAGTTGCAAAAAAGTAGAAGTTGGGAGACTTGTGTGTAACATTCAGCAACCTCAACGCTAGTAGCAGCGATCAGCATCTGCTGTAATTACTTTCTTTAGAACTTAACAAATGTGCTGATAATTTTGGTGGGAAGAAGAATAAATGGGAAAAGATCTGGAAGATGCTCTTGGTGAATTTTTTAATTAAAATGTTTTTGATTTTTGAGAAACTCTTAAAGAAGCAATTAAAACAAGATGATATTAGTCTATACTTACATGGGAAAGCCTTGCCAGGATTAACTAGCTTGCACCAAATAAATTACTGCCTCTGGATTTGCATTAGCAAATACTTTCTCTAGATGTTAATCAGGAAGGATTGCGTATTGGATGGGTGAGATCGTAGCAGCAAAACCAGCCTGCAGGGTCACGGGCAGATTGTGCCTACCTGGAGGAAAGTACTGTGTCTAACCAAAGGCACTGTCTGCTGGGAGTTTTGAACTTGGGGAGCCCACCGATGGCAAGAGGTTTTAGATGGGACCGTGACTGAATGTCATTCAGAGTAAGGAAAGCCTTATTTCTTAAGTATTTGTATTTCAGTAATTAAATTTGAGACCTTGGCCAGACTCCATTTAAACAAAGCAAAGGGCCAGGGTGTGAAATACTGTGCTATATGATGACCTAATCCAAATCCCACTCAGTCTGGGAATGTTTCCACTGACTCCCCGGGAGCTGGATTACATCCGTGCGGTCGTTCCTGCCCATTGCCAGTGTCCGCTCCCGCAGCAGCAGCAGGCACCCGAAACCTCCTGTTGGAGCACAGCTGAAGGATGGGGCTTTTGGGTGGTATCCTTCACCCGTGCTCCTCTGTTGAGTGGAGAGCATTAAAATAAGATGAGAGCTAAACAGGCTTTGGCAGAGCTGGAACAGTGGTCATGTTCACGGGCTTTTTATGGTAGGATAAAGCACTTTGGTCTCCGTCCAAATGTGGTGTGTGTTTGTCTTTTAAAGTTCTCCCTGCAGTCAGTGAAGATTTCCCAATGGTATCATACTAACCTGTCCAGCGTGGTGCTCATCCTCGCTGAGGGCTGATGGGCAGAGAGGAGGTGTTCTAGCAATGACGGATTTCAATTTCTCAATGGTTTTGGTGCCTGAAATACAACATACAAACCCGTGGTTTCATTGAGGGCATTCAACTCAACAATCTGCATGAGAACAGTTTTCAAAGGAGGCCTGTGTACTGTAGGTTTCTCCTTCCAGCAGAGAATTGCTTTGATTACTCACTCATTCCTAGGATAAATATATAGGAATTCCTACAATACATTTGATTCATTCCTGTAATGAATTCAGGTTCATTCCTAAGCCATTCATTAAAACGTTCTCCAGTTACATAATGCAAGAGGTCAACTAGAGTGCACAGTATCTTTTTTTAAACTATTAAATCACAAATTTTTATAAATGTAAGTTTCCTGCATCGCTTGCTTTTCAGCGGTAATCCACGCATAGACAACTGCTCATACTGAAGTTGTGATGGTTCCAGGAATAAGGCACAGTATCTGAGCCACCAGGCTGTTGTCCAAATGGCTGCAATTAATAAATAATGTGAGCCCACGAAATGGAGTGTGATACATATCATTGCCTGGGGAAAACAACTCATTTTTTTTGGTCAGAGTTTAGATGATGGAATCAGAAATGTTATTTTTGCAAAAATGGTCAGGTCTAGGGAAAGCATAACGGCTCCTTTCCAAGAACAAGAGGTGGTACTCTACCTATGGGCATGGTGGGAGCTTTGGGGCTCACACTGGTTCTCCCAGCAGTCCTACCACTGTAACTTGGGTCCACCTGGGTAACGACCACTTGCCTATATCAGCTATTTCCTTTTAAGCTTTAATTTAGGCACCATTACAAGCAGTTTTGAGGACACTCATTAATTAACCTCATCCTTGTCTTCTCCAGCCAAATGGCTGGCAGGACTCAGTGGACTGGTAGCTATGGAGAATGGTCTACAGTGAAATGAAGTGATCTGGATTTGCTAAGGGAGCAGCTGCTCTTCAGGACACATGAGTGTAGTTTAGCCTCACAGAGCAGCTCTCGTGGTATGGAGCCTTGGCACAGAAGAAACGGGATTAAAACCTATGGTCAGTGTCCTCTCCCCAGCGGCAACGCGCTGGACCCAAGCCCGTCTGGGCTGAGGGAAAGAGGCTCTGACTCTCTGGTAGGTATAAGAAAAGGGGTTTTGGGTTTTTAAGCCAGTGCCATAAAAGACCACATGGCATGGTCTGACCTTTCTCTTTGAGATCTGCATGTGGTGCCCACCAACCACACCAGTTGTAGCTTTGACTTCCACTTCCAGAGGGGAAGTCCAATTCCTCTCTTTGGCACGCTGATGAATCCTGTGCATCTGTGTCGCACTTGGAGCGCTGATCCCAGCTCTGAACAGCCAAGGCATCTATTCAGCCAGGAGCTCTTTCTGTAGTAACAGGCTTTAAAATATGTAAATCTATTTTCAAAGCAAAATATAAAACCCAAATGTTCATGTATCCCTCAGAAAGAAGAAAGCGTCTCTGTCCTAATATTTTATGCAAATCTAGCTTTTGCTCTTGTATTTGGGCATGAATAAATACCAAAGACTGCTTCAAAATGAGGAAAAAAGAAACTTCATCCATCATCAAAAGAAAAAAAACTTTATTTCTATTGCATAAATAATGGTAAAATTAAAATCTTTTTATACAGATTATATATTTACAGTAGTGTTTGGTTAGAGGAAACAGCCGATACATATGGCATTCGGTTTTCCTTTATACACGTCTTTATACACTTGGGTAACTTGCAATAACATAGGATTTATTTAAGTTGCATGCCAAGTTAATTTATATTAATATTTACAGTATTTTGTACAAAGTTTTTTGTTTTTTGTTTTTTTTTTTTACTATTATGCTGTTGACCTTGTGAGTTGTTGTCTTTAATTAAAATGCCATGTCTTTTGTTAACAAGCAAAAAATGGTCAGTTTTTAACAATGAATGGCAAATGACTTGACAACAGTGAGGAAGAAAATGATGAAAAAAAGGAGATGCATGTATTAGACTTCCTAGAGATGAATCAGGAGGCATTGATTATTTAGATCCTAGTATGGATTAAATGGCAACAGGCTGGATTCTGGGCTTATTCCTGTTTAAGCCAATTAACTCTAATGAGTTACTTCTGGTTTACCCTGGAGTCCGAGACGAACTTCATCTCTCTTCCACCCTCCCACCCCAATTAAAATCAGAGAAAACAAGAGGTGCTGCATGAAGCTGAAATAACTTTGGCTCCTCTGAAAGAGATGGTAGGAAACATAATACCATGCTTGGGTTGGTGCAGGATGAATATAGAGGCATCTATTTGAAGATTGCTCTCAAATGGCAACCCCAGGGGGCTGACGCTGCAAACACATCGGCTGCGTGGTTTGGATTTAGTGGCAAGAGAGACAAGACATGCCCGTGTGCTGGCAAGACCAGAGGGTACCTACTAGAGCAAGCTCAACAGCTTCAAGTGGGATGGTCAAATGTCTACTTGTTGGCTGATGAAGACATGATATCGGCTGATAAAGGGAAGTTCTATTATGGATCTCACCTAAAGCATTGTAAAAATAGCAGTGTTTGAAGCTTCTTTCTTATGATGCTGGCAAAGACCGGCCACGAACAGCTATAGAAAATAATTGGTTGGGAAATGGCAATTTCATTTAGTCATGCTCTTCAAGGCTTCAACGTATTTTGGTCTGTCTTGACAGAAAATAAAAATACCTACGGTATTTTCATCATCAAGTTGTCAAGTACCAGCCTTTAGATCCAGGGGATTTCCTTTTTCTCCGTTCTCCCTCTTCTCCTCGCTTCTGGGGCTGCAAATCTTTCCTAGTGAAGATGCCAAATTGAGGCAGTTTTTCAGACTTTTGCCACTGGAGAGGTAGGAGTGGAGCACGCTTCCAATTAAAATGGTGTCAGATTTTCTATCCATCTTGCTTCTGCTGAAGCTTCTACAGTTCCTAGAGCTGCCTAAAATGTCCTACTTGAACTGGAGAAAAACAAGATCCAGTCCTGATAACAACCAACAATATAGAGAGATGAAAATGTTGTGAGCCTTTTCTTTTTCTGTATTAAATCCCTGGGAAAGTAATAGGTTTTAAGTGATGCCAAGGAAATGTAATTGTACTGTCAGAACACAGTACAGTAAAATAATAGATTGAAAACCAGCAAGTTCTGTACATCTTCATCTGTGGAATGTAAGCATGATTCAGAGCCAAGAAAAAAAGATACTTCATCAGATTCTCATTTTAGAAGAGTTGGTTTTTCTTCTTTCAAATAGTCATCCATAAAGCAGAAACTAAATAATTTATTACACGGGTGGATAAAACGGGGAACCTCATTCTTAGTGATCTTAATGTATTCCTCCTACTGCTTCTCTCCTCGCAGATCTGTCTGACGGGGGACTGTGCACCTCTTGCTTTTGTGCGATGACAGCCCTTTGCGGCACCGCTTGCTCCATGCACGTGCGCACGGTGCCCGGGGGGGGGAAAAAAGTCTTTCGTGGAAAAAGCTGAGACTCTCTTTGCACCTTGCAAAGCAGTGTGTCCTCTCAAAGAGAGCCAGCACTGGACCTCAGACAGCCATCACAGTCCTCTGGGTGTCCCACGAGGCGTTTTGGTCTTCCCAGGCAGGCAGAAAGGTGCAGTGTGTTTTTCGTGAAAGAACATTCCTACGTTTTCCGTGGGAAAAAAAATGTTTGCCAGTAGGTACTTCGCTTATCCAAGTCTGTTGAACAGATTTCATCCATTCATAGTAGCATTCTTGGGAATGCTTTCTACTTTTTCTTGATTTGCTTGCTTGCTATCCTATTTCTTATGGGAGAAGGACCAAAAAACCCCATTTACCTGGCCCCGGCTTACAAAGTTGCTGGTCTCCCATGTAAAGCAACCAACAAGCAGCCCTACCAGTGCACCGTATCCAACATCTGAGCTCCCAATAACCACTGAATAGTCTGCACGAAATCTTTCCAAATCACCAGATGATACCAAATATTCAGCTGTAGCTCACCTGGGAGCAAGGGAAGGTAGCTGGGTCTCCTCCCACCTCCCACCCTGCTGCTCACAGGTGACCCTTAATCTGGGGGGTCTGTGAGCACCTTCACCAGGACGGGGTGTCCGCTAACAGCAACTGGCATATTTGTGGGTACTTATCAAACATGAAAAAGAATTACTTTTTCTTTGTCAGCTCTCTTTTATCCTGTATGAACTCCAACAGCGTGAAGACCAAATTCCTCCTTAACAAAGCCAAGTTTTCCCAGTTGCCCACCCTGCTTAATTACTGTTGAAATTGCTTCTGATTAGAAATTACTTCTGACTGCTGGACTCATCAAGAGGCTCAGGTCCCAACGAAGTCCTTGGATGGCACAGCCTGTTGTGGGCAGGAGTCTGCTCCCCAGGGCCACCTCCGCCACCATGATGCAGTTGTCCTGCCTGGTAACTCCTCAGTCTCTTCATGGCTGACCTTATGGTATGGCTTTGGACCTGACAGGTAAGCAATATTTCTTTAGTAGCTTTTGCTGGAATTCACTTCTCTGTGGCCTCCAAAGTATTTCAGCATGCCAGGTGCCTGCCGTTCACTCGTTGGCTTCTCCAGGAGCAGAAGATCAGGATGGGCCTTCAAAGTTAAAGCCAGTGGTTAAAGTCAAAGTCAACAGTTATCAGCGACGCAGCCCAGTGCCTTGCAGGAGCAGTAACCCAAATCCTTCCCATCAGAGATCGATCCCTCTGCGAAGAACCTGCTCAAAGTGTCCTTGACAAGAGCTGGACAGCCCGTGTCAAGCAGTACTTATGCTGCATTGATTTCACTTGCTCCCAAACAAAACCAAAGCCTCTCTCAAGCTAAAACAACCACGTCCATCTCAAAGTCTTCCCTGCACGTCAATCTGTTTAATTGCGCATGTTTGTTTTGGTGGCTAAGCCAACAGAGTTGTCTTTGGGGTGCTCACAATTTGCTAACAATTTGCGAATCCAGGAGCTGAAACGCTGTCCTGGGTTGTCGGGAGCTGTTTGTCCATCCATGGTGTGGCTGGGAGCACGTCTGCAACTGCTGTGTGTCACTCCGACACGGTGGCACACATGTCACGAACAGCGAGGGTTGCCATAGCAATATCCTTTTAGTACAGAATTGCAGTGCTGAAAAGACACTTAAATTCTCATGTAACTGGCAAGAGCATAAGTTTAGTGCTTTTTCTGACAGCTCTACCTAGCACTGCTGCAGTCTGGGTATTTTTTAAAGTATGTTAATTAGCACTTAAAGGGTTTGGGTTTTTTTTTTTTTCCTTAAAGTATGGGATGTGGGGCTTTTTATTTTTATTTCTTTGATTCTTCTACTTTCTTCCCCCTAAGCTTTTGCCATCAGGTTCCAATCAAAATTTTACTGCTCTATTTTTACCTACTGTCTGTAAAAGCAACAAAAAGCCCTTTTTTTTTTCCCTTCTTGTGTAGAAGGAAAAAAAAAAAAAAGAGACGACAAATGGACGTTACATAAATGGAGCCAGGGAGGTAGGTAAGAGACACAGGTCCAATGCTGCTGGCTAGGAAGGATGGGAAGACATGGGTAGGAAGGTTGCGGGGAGAGAAAAGGATGAAATGGCTTGGCCTGATCCATTCTGCATTGCCACCAGAGGAGCCTGATTAGAGCAAGGATCTCTTCAAAACGCCTTTAGATGGAGAAAGGCTGCTCTAGGAAGGAAAAGGAGACCTCTGGCAAGACATGACACTGATTCATAATGGACAAATTGAGTTCCCTACAGAAAAAGCAAACCCCAAAACCCCCCCCAAAATCCTGTACCCAGTAAAATCAGTGGGCAGTTTTGCAATGAACTCTACTGACACCAGGCTATGGCTTTTACCGATATATTAATTATAGGTTTGGTTTTACAAATGGAGCTTCATGGTGAAGAAACACACTGAAAAATGACTGTATTTACAAAGGCTTTTATGGACCATGCGTGTAGAAATTATGGAGCCTTCCAGAAAGCTTAAAGGAATGTGAAAGATCATCTTGTCTGTAAGGTAGCTGTTATAATTGGAGTCTGCCTGGTATTAGCTGTCAGACGAGTGAGAATAACATGGAGAAATGCCTGGTTTATGTGTTTTAGCTTGTGTTTCTGGGCTCAGCAGAGAGGCACCTCTCTGCCCCGTGTTTCTGCTGGCGCTGAGCGGGGCTGGTGGGTCGGTGCCTGCCTCTCTGCTGCATCTCCATCTGCCCCTGCTGCTCCCATTCACTCCAGCACAGTCCCAGGGGGGAAAAAAATCATCTTAATAAGTATTACTCAGTGGCAAGTAATATTTGGACTTTTTTTCTGCTGCTGCCACCTTTTCACATGCCCCTGAGACCTAAAAATGTGGATGGCAGTTCCCTTGAGATGATCTCGAAGCTTGTTATCTGCGGTGTCCAGCACAGCGAGTGCTGGGAGTGTGCCTTGGCTCCCCAGCGGTGCGAATCCCACGCTCAGAGCTTGCCTAAGATTTTCCGCTCTTGGTCTGAAGTCTACTGCTGCCCTATAGCAAACATAAATCTCTCCATCTTCTGGGAGATGTAACAATTTCTTGTGGAATATTTTGCAGTTGACCTCTATTAGTCACAGCAGAACAGAAATACAAAAGTGTGTGTTCGGGAAAGGCAGAAAACAATAACTCAGCTGCTCTGGAAAAGACAGCTGTCATCTTCCGTGATGGAGGGGGGGCACCAGGAAAATGGAAACAATGCGGAGGTGGGCGACTGAAACACGCGCCTAAAGGCAAAATCCAAAGTGGTGACCTAAGTTGAAAGGGGTGATGGGAGACACAACAATGAGAAGAAAATTTGCAAATCAGGCTACTAAAAATACAGGTTAAATGTTATTGATTGAACTTATAATCAAAGAAAGACCTGAAATGAGTCTTTGGGATGGATCCAGGCGTAAGCCGATGGCTGCTGTGCGGGACGAGGAAAGCTTGCAGTTTGCAGTCCCTTGGGGAGCCATCCTGCCCCCTCTCATGACACAGGAAACAGTCATCTGCATTTACAGGAGCAAGATCTCGCTCTTCCTTGGCGTTTCTGGAGCTCACCCAGATGGCAGGACAAAACCACCGCAACTCCAGCGCCCGGGTGTCTCCGTGGACCTCCCTGGGAGCAGTCCCTGTGCTGGCTCCGTGAGCACTGGCTGGGAAACCTCTCCTGTGAGGGTAAGGAAACCAGATCTCTCCCGGTGTGGTACACAGTTCATCTGAAGGTAAATGCAAGGAATTGTGTCGAGTTTAAAAGGAAAAACTCTTTCAGATGTCACCCTGCTCCAGGCTTGCCCAGTCCTTGCGCTTTCCGCGGGACGTGTTGTGTCTCCAGTCTGCACCACTCCTTCTTCTCCTCGCTGCTCGTTAAAATCTCTTCCAGGAAAAATAACTAACACTTGCAGGATCTGAAAGTCTGACACACTACGTAACATATGGCGGTATGCTCTAGTTTGATTCCTTCTTCTCTTGCTGCAGTCTGCTTTTCAGCTTACCCTCTTTGGAGCCTGTCCATGGTATGATGGTGGTGGTGGTGGGACGGCCGCTGGGAGGGACCGGAGCAGCTGGCTGGTCAAAACCTCAAACGCTGCCGTGCAGGAAAAAACATAACCTCTCCCACGAGAAGGTGACTGATACAGAGGTTTCGCTGCAGATTACAACCACGGCATATGAAATGAGACAAATAAAAATTGGGCAGGCAAGGAGAGGGGAGGAAAGCTCTTTCTGAGCTTTCCTCGTGATTTTCATCTCAGGTAAGGTTATTGAAGACCAATATAGATGAAGGGCAAAACTGCTGGTAAGCAAATGCTGTCAAATATGCACATGGGACCAAAGAGTGGGAGTTTCACCTGGCGCTGGTGGTTGCAGAGTCGGTTGGAAGACTGTGCACAAATCTCAGGAATGCCCATGTGTGAAAATGGGTGGTGCTTCTCAAACCCTGATTCACGGTCGGAAAAAAAACGGCGAACGGACTCCTGCTACCCCACAGTCTTATGTCAAAGGTGGTGTTTACGAAGCAAAAATAGAACTTTTGTATGACGCTGGCAAATTCTCCTCTTTTTTACTCTGAAAATACTGTACAAGGATGCTCTAGCTCCCCTCTAATGCCGTAAACTCAAAGGCATGGTCATAAGGGAAAAACAAAGTGAAGCTGGAGTACGTGAAATAAAACAAACAGGACTTGCTTGTGACAATGCTACGATCAACTTCCTGGGAATGTGGGCCCAGCGGAGAGCTACACGGAATAGTCAGTTGGCCCCTAGGTTAAAAGACAGCCCCGCTGCAATAAGTCATGAGGCTGTGCCTCCTTAAAACTGCAAAACAGGCTGCTGGATGAAAGTTTCTTCCAAGTTACCATTGCTGTTTTGAAGCAATAATTCGGGAGTCCTGTATATTATTTTTTTTTTATTGCATTAGGAAACAAAACCTTTAAAGCATTAAGACAGCCCTTTTATGTCCCTGCCAAAAGGATGTGGTTGATTCACAAGACACATTACGCTGCTGGCCTCAGGCTCCTTGTCGAAGGGTGCTTTATCTGCCTGCCTCTGTCTCTTTGCCGCGTGAGAGTCGGTTCGGGGGAAGCTCACCCGGTGGCATGCGCATGCATGGTCAGTTTGGTTCACAGTGTCATGGCGAGAGGCTACTCCATGCCGCTCCGCAGGATCTGGTTGGCTGCAATCAACATCACGCTTATAATAAAGGCCATGGCAAACGCGCAGATAAGGCTCTTCCGTACGCAGGTCTGTCTGTTCTGCTTCTGGGCATGCACTGCAGGGAAGAGATGGGAAAGATGAGATGCTCGGCCAAAGTACTGGTTTGGCATTCCACTAGGATCAGCCGAGCTCAGAATTCCTCCTTTGCCTCTGATAGAAACCTTGGCACAACCCTCTAGCCCTCACCTGCGCTGGCCAAGTCTTACCTCTCCCTGCTGGGACATTTCCCAATAATCACCTTACCTTTCATGGCTTCCAAACCACCTTCCCTCCCAGACCACCCTCTCATACTGCAGGAAGTCCTTTCTCTCTCACCTTGGCTTTTAAATCCTTCAAATGCTTGTGGATGTGTTTTGGGTTATCTGTGCATTTCTTTTAAGCTCTTTATGAAGTTCTCTCTAAAGTTCTTTAATCAGGAATATTGGTCTTCTGTGAATCCCCTTAGACTCATCCAGGTTTTTCCAGTTACAGGTCAACTGGAAACGAGCAGAGATTCAAGTTGCGCTCCCTGACAACACTTAAAAAACCCTGTGATAGCTCCCATGAGTACGCAGAGTACGTTAGTCATTTTCCCAAACTCTCTTTAGATTTTCTGTGTCTAAGCAAAATGAGACTTATTAAGAACCTTTTCAAATGAATGCTTGCAGAATAATTGTCAAAAGAGGCAAGAGTAATTTGTGGCAGTTAAAAATGCAGACAGAGTTGGGATTTTTAGCGTTTGTCTTATTTAATTTTAATTTTTTTTAAGTTCATCAACGAGGATTCATGCTGTGACTTGATAAAGGCAGCTCATGTCTCTGTCTTAGCCTCCCTACCCATGAATATCAGAACAACACGTGGTATTGGGTTCCGTGAAGATTAATCTGTTTGAAAAGGCTCTGAAGGTCCCCCAAGATAATCACAGAAAGCCAGAAAATCCTCATGCATGGGACGGATAATTTCGTCCTGCTGCTCTGGCCAGTGACACACGGTCTTGTTTTGGTCTGGGAAGGGATGTACCCATTCCCTTTCTCTCGTGGATGGTCATACTTGTGCTAATAGGAGACTTTCAGATGGTCGACAAGCTCAAAATTACAATAAACCTAAAATGCAACCAGGAAAAGGCTTTGGGTGCCTGTATTTGGAAGAATCCAAGAGGTTGTTTTTAGAACATATGGAAGAACCCCTTGTTCTGATCCAGACTTGAACCTCATTGCACCGATGGCAGTACTGGATGCTGCATTTTAAACACTTGTTTCATCTTCCCCTTCACCTCCTCTAGCAGGATTTAGCAGTGCCAGTGTCCTAATCCCGGCGCCCACGCGGTGTCCCAGCATCAGGCAGTGCCGGAGGTGCGAGAAGCCCTCGTTAGGCAGCACTTTGAGTCCGACAGCCCCAGGCAGGGAAATGCTGCACCACCAGCGCTCCGAGGGACTTGCTATATTCTGGGCAGATAATGAAATCCCCCTTTGCCAGCAGCTCTCCTAAATTACTTGCTTTCTGCTCGCACTGCTCTGCTCCTTGATTCCTTCGCTCGCTTTTGTAATACGCACAGAATCAATACTGTGGTTCCTTGTTTTGTGCATGATGCCCCAGCGCTCTGAAAAGCAAGCTTGTTAAATCACAGCTTTAGTTACTTCTTTATTTATTTTTCTATTATTCCTGTACTTTGAAAACACTCCCAGCCAGCAGACAGAACGGTGACATGAGCCGTCACAGCCAGCGTTGCCGCGCACTGTGGGGCTCTGGTGCGGATTATGGTGACTGGGAGCAGCAGTCAAAGACCGGCCAAAGCTTTGTGTGATGGCAACTCTCCTATTCAAAGGAAAAGAGTAAAGCATGTCCAGTGTTTCTTGCAGAATTGTTCCCGAATTGGACAATTCCTTCAGTCTTCTGTTATACCATCAAGTAAAAATAGAGTTTTAAGGCAGCAGGGTCCATGTAAGTCATCGTTATTGTTCTTTACCGACTGAAGTTACACTAAATAGCCAAATAACCTACCAAATGACTCCAGAAGAAAGGGGAAAGGTCTGTGCTGAAATGTAGTGGTGTTGCAGACCCAGAGAGACCCTCTTGCTGTCGGTTGGGGCTCAGCAGGAATTACTCCAGCAAGAAGATGAGTATCATTGTTCCTCTGCTCCTTTGCAACCCCCAGGGAGACAAAGAAGCTGAAATTGCTGACTTTCTTCACTGTGAACACAACTATGTGCTGCCCTGTCAATTTCCCTCTTCACTATGAAGACCCATTTGCCCCCCCTGCTAACTTGTGGGTTTTTGCCCTCACTTCTCTCCTTTCTCCAAATTCATAGATCCTTTGAGCATGGCTTTTTCCTGCTGGTTTCCATAGCTGGCATTGTCACCGGGCTGGGTCCTCAGTCTGTTTTGCATTTGGTTGCCAGCAGGAGTTTTTAATACCCATGGGACATGCCAGGGTTTGGACGTGAGCTGGTTCCTTGAACGTGGTCAGAGCCTGAAGCTCCTCTTGAGATGTCCAGGCCCCTTGTTAGGGGGGAGAGCAACTCACAGGCTGTCCAACAAAAATAAGCTCTCAAGAAGCAAAGGCAAATCAAGGCTGGATCATCCTTCATCTTCTCAACATGCTGAGAATGTGCTGGCAAGGAGGGCTCACCATGGTGTCACTAGTGTCAGAGACAGAGCTATCATTGCCATAGCTTCTCCACCAGGACATGGGGTTAATGGGTCCAGCCCATTTCAGGGTGCATTGGTCCATGGCTGTGGCTGCTGGGCAGGTGACAATGCCCATGGTGGGTTTGAGACAGTCAGGGTAAGTGCTGAGAGCCCCCTCGCCTGCAGAAAAAGCCTTGCGAACACAAACAGCTAAAGAGTATTTATAGTCATAACCCAGCTAAAGGTGAGTGATGTTTGCTTTCTCTGGCTGGATGGAGTTATTTTCATTTTAGGAGATCAGTTTTTCATTCCCAAGCTGAGGAACGGATGCTCCCAGTGCTTGTCTGGGGGGAGCAGGGAGGGGAGCTGTGGCAGCTCTTGTACATCCAGTTAATTTGAGTGTCAGGGCCGAGGATGAAATACCCGTGGCAGACAGCACAGGTCACCGTAACCACCTGGCACTCTTGTTTGCCACGAGCTTAATGTCGCGAGTGTTTGGATAAAGGGAACTGCCAGACAAGTGATTTTTGTACTATAAATTCTTGATAGCGCAATGCCGCTGCAAACAGTTGTCCTTTTCTTGTGTCTTTTCTCATAAAACAAACACTCCTTTTGGCTCTCAGCTTTGTTCCTCTGCCCTAAGTATTAATAAAAATTGAGAGAAAGGCAGAAGACATAACCGTGCCTCCCTTCTGGCTGGATTCTTTATCGGCGGGGCTGGTGTGGGCTGCTTGTACTGAGGAGTTGGGCATTTTCATTGCTTTGCTCTTCATGAAGAATAAGGCAAATGAAAACTCCTAGAAATACGTAGGAGGGGAAGTTGTAATGTAAGCCCAGATCTGACGTCTTGCAAATGACTCTCATGTTCAGAGTGAACTGAACCAAATTCTGGACTTGTCCTTGACCATAATACGAATATTGTATCTGGTTTGAAGCTCGTGTCCGGTGTTGTGTGTGCGTACGTGAGTGTGGGAGAGAGAGATAAGGTATATTGTCCATGTTGATATAGGAAGAATATTACATAGTTGTGAAGACCTTGTTAGGACAAGGAGCCAAGGCGGCAAAATTGTGAGAATGACAGAAGTTTGTACCAATGGCGATGTGTCCCCAATAGTGGTGTTCAGCACCTGGTGGGGCTAAGCCAGGTATGGAGAAGGCGGATGTCTCTGTCCCTGGGATGGAGAAGGGTTTTGGAGCTTCTCTTTGATGGCAAAAACATACCCGGAGGTGACAGTGTGTGGAGATCCCCCATTTCAGCAAGGTGCTACTGAAAGTATCTGCTATGTCTCTTCCCTTCGGAGCCACTGCCAGATCTCAGTGAAAACCATCAGAGCTCATCTTGCCTTCATTCCTACCCATAATTAAAGGCACTTCAATAGGGTGGATGAAATATACATTAAACACAGATTTGAGCCTCTAAGCTCATCCCTTTAGGCTACCTTTACAGTTGAAAGAAATAGGTGCTTTAAGGTGCAAGTCATCTCATCCCAAGATAGCACCTAAAATAAGCTTGAAGAATTATACCCAGAAAGCATCTCCTTCACTCCACTAATTAAGAAGTGAGTAAAGGGTGACTGACTCACATGGAGACACTTCTGTACAGCCCCATTTAAAGCCAGACTGAGATGCTGTCCAACCCTCATGACAGCTCTCCCTTAGTGCCATTGATCCCTGCCATGAGGCCCCATAATTTCTGGTTTTGAGCCCTTTAGGGATCTTAGTGTTTGAGAAACGGAACTGCCAAGGGTACAAGTGGGTCGTTCAGGTAACGGCATGTCCAGCCTGGAGAGCTGCAGGGACGCAACCAGCTCTCAGCCTGCCTTTCCTGGGAGAAATGCTCGTGTCAGAGCTGCCATGGACCAGAACCATCCCCTTCTTCTGGGACTTGAAGCAGAACTTTGCATCTTTGTTGACAGTGTTCAGTTGATCTTTATTCTCTGGTGGATTTGTGCGTGTGTGTGTGTATTTCTAACAACATCTAAAAAAGGGTCTGTTTTGCTTCTAGGTTCTGCCTAGCACCAGCAATGCCAACATCCCACGAGAAAAGCTGTTCGTGCTGTACTTTTGGAAGCTGGGACTTCCAAAATGAGATGCTGAACCGTTCAGGTTTTCGGACCCTTTCTTTTTTTCCTTTGCGACTGGGATAGTTCACCCAAGTACCGAAGCTGAAAGAAGCCTGAGTGCCTCTTGCTGTGGTGACAGCTGGCACATGTCTCCACTGAATCAGCAGGTCAGTGGGGACTAACAACTCCATTCAAGTAAGTAAGCATCTCTTCCTCCCTGCCGCTCTCCAGGAGGAACAAAAAAAAATGTTGCTTGGCTTGATTCAAAGAGCGCTGTTGCTTGCCTCCCTCCTGGAGGCTCTTTAAAATTCAGCTGTGCTCTTCTACATCGTTTCCGAAGTATTTAGCAGAGGGTGAGCGTGCTGGATATAGCTTCTGAATCCCATTAATTAGCCAGGCTAAGAATTGCACTAATATTTTTATCCTTCGCTTTGTTTTAAAGATGCTTCTCCCTGGTGCCCTTCCAGAGGCTATTTTTCCCCTCAGAGTATCAGGATTTCCCCCAAAATGGCCTCTATACAGTGGCATTGCTGTAGGTGGGGAAGCACAGTAGCTGCCTCCGAGCGACGTGCACAAACCCTGAGATTCCCTGTGGGTATCTCCCAAACTTTTCTGCACTTAAGGTGATTTGTATCTGTTTAGTTGTTCCAACCAGCAACACTTGGGAGCAGCGCGAGTTCCTCCGGCCGTGAAAATCCTTCTCCTGAGGTGGCTTAAAATGGGGAATGCCAGTGTTATCTCCTTTCAAAGTCCAAAATCCACTGTAAAAGTTGAGGTTGTGTCTGATCCCAGCTGCTGACTGCTTACTCGATGGTCTTGGGGCAGTGCTGAGAGGACTCTGTGTCAAGCAACAGCTGCTGAAGTGAGTGTTTCCCTTTCTCCATCTACCTCCGACGGTTGCTTAGACCTTGGTCTTGCAGCCACTCTCACACGTGTTGAGAAGAGCTGCCCTGTGGTGAACCTGTGTAGCATATCGTAGCTCCACACCAGTGGCCCCCACAGGGCCGAGCAAAGTGTGTGTGGGGCCGTAGGGTGCAGAGACACCATCTCTGCTCATTGCTGGTGTTGCGATGCAGAGAGAGGACTCTCCCGACATATTCGCTGGGAGCCCAGAGCAGAAGACCTTTTCTGCTTGTGGAAAGGTAACAGAAAACTGGTGGAGACTAACACAGCTTGCTAGAGCAGGACCTGGTGTCAGTAGTGTCTCTGTGACAGGCTGAGAGAGAGATGCGTATTTCTGCAGGGAAATTCAGTCTGTCTTAGACTCTCCCCTCAGCATGGGATGCACATCCCCCTTCCTGAATCCTACCAGGGAAAGGAGGGCCAAGAGGCAAAGCACCCACTAGTTCATCCTCCTGCCTGAAACCGGATCGGCTTTACTTAGACCAGCTTTACTGGAAGAAAGCTAACGGCAGCTCTTGAGCTCTCTACGTGTGTCATGGCTACTTACTCTACAACACCTCCATGCTAACTCCGTGCTTCCTCATTGCGTGTCACGGATCAGTGAGTTTTATAGACGAAGCAGAAAGAGAACAGTTGTGCAGAAACACAGAAACTTGCTCACCTTCGAACTCTGTTTGGCAGTTGCCGGAGTTTTCATTTAAACTCTCCTCTTCGTTGATAATGATGTTCTCGATGTCCTTCATCGTTAAGTGGTCCCGGAAGGCGTGGTAAAGGATGTGTTTCAGCTCTTCCAGTGTTATCCTCTGCATGTCGAACTGTGGGAAGAGGAGCGGGTTAGGCTCAGCCACCGGTAGCAAGGATGGTGCTTGGGGGAAGAGAGGCACGTGGGCATGATGTAGTTCCCCACTCGTGGGTTTTTTTCAACCTCATTTTAACACCTCAATATAACTTTGCATATTTTGCTCTTTTGGGTTCATTTAATACTAACGGTATGGATGTTGTGAATGGGTGTTGCTAGAACTCTTGCCAGCTTGCTTAATGCTGGTAGAGCAGTAGAGAAACACGTCCCTATGCCAGGGGTGGTCTTCCAGGCTGGAAATGCAGCAATCCGGTACCAGTCCTGGCCATCCCAACAGAGACAAAACCCTGAGAGACTCTCCTGGTAACTCTTACACCTTGCCATGAGCCACAACCTTGAATCTGACCCTTTTTTTTCCTTCTAACTCCCGACTTGCGCCTGCGTGGTGAGCACAAGCAGACAACGTTTCCCTCTCAGCTGCCTTCTGCTGTCAATCCAGTAGGTAAATGTTCTTACTCACACTGGGCATTAGAACCAGAGGATTCCTGCAGAATATGTAGAAATGAACATTTTGCAGCAGAGCAACCGTGCACACGTGTCAGGTTTGCAGTATGAATAACTGCTAACAGTACAGAAGAGAGAGCGCTCGCCCTGTCTGGCTGCAGTGCCAGGTGAGGAGACCAGTCCCTCCGAGCCATCGGTGCCATCAATAAAGGAGGATGGAAACGCTGCAGATCATAGAATCATAGAATCACTTGGGTTGGAAGAGACCTTCAAGATCATCCAGTCCAACCATAAACCTCTGCCAAAACCACCCCTAACCCATGTCCCTCAGCACCACGTCTGCCCGGCTGGCAAATACCTCCAGGGACGGCCATTCCACCCCCTCCCTGGGCAGCCTCTTCCAATGCTCGACAACCCTTTCTGTAAAGAAGTTTTTCCTAATCTCCAACCTAAACCTCCCCTGGCACAACTTGAGGCCATTTGCTCTTGTCCTGTCGCTTGTCACTTGGGAGAAGAGATTGACCCCACCTGGCTATAACCTCCTTTCAGGGAGTTGTAGAGAGTGAGAAGGTCTCCCCTCAACCTTCTCTTCCCCAGTCTAAACACCTGGTCACCCTCTGAACAGCACCTTGAACTCCCAGCCCTCACAGCCCAAAACCCGGGCTTGCCTACAGCAAACAGGGACCACCAGGGCTTGTGGAGCCTCTTCTGAACTCCTCACCTTCGAGAAACCTCAGGAAGGCCAAACCCCTCGGGCTCAAGGCTCCAGTGGAGGGAAGGCGATGCAAACTTGTGCTTGCTTCTGCACCTGAGAGCATGGCGAGAGCTTGTGACCCGATGGTACAGCAGGCACTTTGGAAACGGTACAGCAAGAAATTCCCGCTCCTGTCCCCCCAGCCTGATAAGGACAGGACAAGCCTTATCAGTTCTGAGCTGCAGGGTGTGTTATCTAAGGCCACCTTCCCTGGGCACTGCCGCGCACCTCATCGCACAGACGCAAAACCATTAATCCCCAACGTGGTTAACTAGTTAAGAAAAATAAGTGCACTTTGGTTAAAGCAAGGACCTGAAATATTTATGTGTGTGTGTATATAGGCGTGTGTATAGGCAGATTCGCACACGTACATCTATATTTACCCATCTATCCTTAGGACCACCAATTTCTACAATTCTATTTATTTGTTTATTTCCTGCAACAATCAAAAACCTGGTGCAGAAAATCTGCGGGAAAGGGGACAGCAGGGGCAAAAGCCAAAGTTCCCGGTTTTGCCCCAGGTGGGTTCTCTGAAAAGCAAGTCTGGTGGGTTTGGTGTTTTTGCTGCTGCCCTCGATCCTGGGGGATTCTGCGTTCACGCTGCCCAGCTAAAAATAGCGAGCGCACAATTGTCACCGGTGGCTCCTTGTTGCACAGTTCAAAGCTGGATTGCAAATCCCCTCGGTATTTAGTCACAAATTTCCAGCCTGCTTTGTTGTGCAGGAGGAAATCTCACCGCCCGAATTCTGCTCTCTTTAATGTTAAAAGAGCAAGTAAAATCGAGCAGCTGTGTACTTCACAACCAGCAGGATTACGAAAAGCGTTTCTCTTGGCAACTAGAGGTGTGGAAATGGGAGTTAATTCATCTGGTTGTCTTTCCGTGGTGTCGGGAGGTGTTGTTAGTGGGGGTTTGCAGAGTGCCTTGAGGCTGCCCAGGGTCTGCAGCCCTCCTGGTTGGCTTCCTGCGGCGCTGGTGGCACACCAGCACTGTGGAGGTAAAAGCAATGGTTTCTCACCTACCCCCAATCCTGCATTCCTCTGGGGTCTTTGTCTTGGGGAAATTCAAATGTGAACTTGAGCCCCAGCATTTTCCTGAGTCCACCCATATGCCAAACCCATAATGTCATCCTAGTGGTCACTTCATATCAACAGAAGCAGCCTGTCAGCACGTAGTTACCCCATCCCATCTCGTCAGGTTGTGATGTTCAACCCACATTGGAGTTTTCTTCCTGTTCTTGGCTTGGGGATAGTTCTCTGTGGCCAATGCAAACTTTTTTTGCCCTAGTTTCCGTGGGTTTTTTTCCCCCCTTCAGGGAGCAGCCTTTCTAGAAGCTGTCTAAAACCTGTGCTCACCCATCACCAGAGGGATGCTCACCCTGTGAGTGCTCCACAGCCCCGAGCAGTGTCTCTGAGACCTGCTCTTTGCTTCATCCTTTCTTGAGGATATCTGCAGGGATGTGTGAGCCTCCTTACTGGACGTGCTCACAGACTTTATAAGGGCAGGGCAGCTGAGGATGAGGGACCTCTGATATGGCGCATGAATCCTGTCCTTGTGGAAAGTAAAAGTCCACAAGCTGGACTGCATCCAGCTCTGGAGTCCCCACCATAAGAAGGACATGGACCTGCTGGAGCGTGTCCGGAGGAGAGCCACGAGGATGGTCCGAGGGCTGGAGCACCTCTCCTCTGAGGAGAGGCTGGAAGAGTTGGGGCTGTTCAGCCTGGAGAAGAGAAGGCTCTGGGGAGATCTTATTGCGGCCTCCCAGTACCTAAAGGGGCTACAGGAGAGCAGGGGAAGGGCTTTTTCCTAGGGCATGGAGTGATAGGACGAGGGGGAATGGCTTTACACTGGAAGAGGGCAGGTTTAGATGAAACATGAGGAAGAAATTGTTGACTTTGAGGGTGGTGAGGCCCTGGAGCAGGTTGCCCAGAGAGGTTGTTGAGGCCCCATCCCTGGAGGTGTTTCAGGCCAGGCTGGATGTGGCCTTGGGCAACCTGGTCTAGTGGGAGGTGTCCCTGCCTATGGCAGGGGGGTTGGAACTGGATGATTTGCAAGGTCCCTTCCAACCTAAACCGTTCTATGATTCTGTGATCCTATGACTGCTTCAGGAGCTGCCTCACTATGTCCCAAGATGACTGCGTTGGAAGAACAACATTGCCAGATCAGCCCCCCGCTCCTTCACGTCTGCCTCCAGAGCCACAGGTGTGAAAAGTCACCTCAGGACACACCATTGCCCACGCTGGCAGACGCTGCTCCTTTCCTCACTCTTACAAGTCCTTGCTGGTCTCCCTCTATACCAGCACTGCCCCTAACAAGTTTTGCAGAGTCTACGGTGATGCTGCCTGTTGCTTTGCTTCGAGCTCCCTGGATTACAAACACAACCACGGTTATCATCTGATCTTAACAGCGTGGGAACAGTAACGACCTGTGCGTTTTGGGGTCTTCCTGTACCAGTTAATCTACCTAATGGGAAATAATTGTTCTCTTGATGAATGTGCATCTGTTGCTGCATCTCCAGCTCTTGCTTTTGAGCTTTATGTTAATATGGAAGAAACTAATTTTTTATTGTTCCACTGTTATTTTGCCTTTTAGGAAGAGGAAGCATCTCAGATGGGGTTCAAAATCACCCTTTTTGGCTCATGTACTGAGTGTTTGACAAGTGTAATGGTCATTGTTCCTGCTTGGCTCTATGCTCCAGCACTCGGATGCAGGAGGCACATCCTCTGTTAGATACGTGTCAGCACAGGAGTTTGTCTGGAACGGGCTCGGTGCAGCCAGAGACAAGACTTTGCATTGGGCTTCGGCTCCCAGGTAATTTCTTCTATTGTCATCGCTCTCCGATCTGGCAGTTTCCCTGATTCACTTTTCAATTACTCTGGCTTTTTATTGTTGCAATGACAGTAACTAGGGAGCAACTCTTAACTTCTATTGGCTTCACTGGGAGGAAAAATGGGACTGTTGCAAGCTGAAAACTTTCTATATGATTTATAATTAGGAGAAATCAATGAAGCTGCTTCTGAACCGCTGCTCTTGGAATACACTGCAAGCAGTGATACAGAAACTGCATAATACCAAGGCTCAAATGTCCCAAGTGATGCAGTGAGTGCCCTGAGTGAAAACCTGCACTTGTACAGGTATTGTTGGTTTCCATGGAGAGCACTGGGAATTGTCTGCTGCAGTTTCTGATGGACCTCAGTAACTGTCCCCAGCAGAAACCTCTCCTGGAGTTGGAGGATGTTGTCCCAAGACACAGCTGGAAGGGAAAGCAGACCTGATCCAATCCAGCCTGTAGCTTCCTGACTCCTCCTTGATTTAAATTTCCTGCTGGGAATGAAAGCAGAGTCCCTATGAGGTCCTTCAGTCTCCCTACCCCCAGTTTCCAAGGTTTGCAGCTGGCTGACAGCTGCCATGCCTGCAGAGCACTGGTGTCACTCCTGGCACCCTTTTCAGATACTTCTGTGTCCTACCTGGGATGTCCTTCCCTATGCAGGGAAATGACCCTATGCGAAGAGCTTGCGTCTTTGTAGGGTTAAATGCTGAAATATTACTTATGATAATTTCCTTTCATATCAGCTTTGCTTTTAAAAAAAGAGTGGGAGGCTCCTCGCTTTGAATCCTAAGTTGGCTTTGCAGATGGGGTGATGCCAGGCTGCAGCGATGTGAGCTGTGCAAGATCTCTGTGACCTACAAGATCTTTTGAAGCCACATCAATGAAAATGCTCTTCCCAACAAGAGGCAGGACAGGCTCCTCTGGCAGTGACAGTTTGAGCTAGAAGAGCACTTGGATACTTATTTTTCCTGAGACTGTTTGGCACAGGTTTCCCATGTAAGCCATCTGAAAAGGTCATCTTGGGCTGTTGAGGGCTCCAAGTGCAGTCTGAGACAGCAGCAGGAGAGCAGGCTTTTGCCTGGTGCTTTTGAAAATCAGGTCTGCAAAACCGCAAGCTTCATAAAATCATAGAATCCAAATGATTCTATGGATAGAAAAAGCCCTTAAGACCATGGAGTCCAACCGGTGACCTAACACTGCCAATTCCACCACTAAACCATGTCTCTGAGCACCAGGTCTATGATTCATTGATCTCTTGTTTGGGGCAGCCCTTGATAATCTCCGAATAACGAGATAATGCCTCTGGTTTGCTCTCAGCACGTCAGGCCACGGGTGTCTTGAATACCTGCAAGGCAAATGCAAACTGGCTCTGCCCACACTCGCAGCCGACAGCCACAACAGGGGATGTGGCCCCCAAAATACCCAGACCCTGTGCAGAGCAGCTGGGCTTCGTGTCCCGCTCACCACAGTCATGTCGTTTCTGGGCAGCTCTGGACACAGCAGCTCTGTGAGCGCTCGCAGCCCGCTGCACAGCTCTT
The DNA here is from genome assembly GCA_013398295.1 of Chionis minor. Classification (NCBI taxonomy): domain Eukaryota; kingdom Metazoa; phylum Chordata; class Aves; order Charadriiformes; family Chionidae; genus Chionis; species Chionis minor. The sequence goes on from VZSF01001773.1 coordinate 231,140, forward strand.
CCTCGAGCCAGACCAGCTTTGAGCTCATAAACTACTGTTTTGGGACTTTCCTATAGGACCGACTTTTCATGCTGGCCATATATTAAAGCACACAGCCCCAGTGCTCTCCATGCAGAACCTGATGTATTACCAGCTCTGCCTGGGGGCTGCACGGATGGCCGTTTGGTACTGACTGTACCTCCCAGATAAGCTCATCCGTGGATATTTTATAACGAAAGCCAGACAACGTATGCTGGAGAAGCCAGGAGCCTGGAGGGGCAGGGAGACCATGCACAAAGGGAGGGAGATCTCGCAAACGAAGCAGCGTTTGCAGATGTTGCCTGTGCCGTGAGGGATGAAGGACTCACTACTCCTGTCTAAGTGGCAGGCCCCCACTGTAAAAGCTCTTATATATATTTATAGATATGTATTNATGAAATATTTTCTAAATGGCCAAGACATACACTCCCTCCAAATCTGACGGTTTCTCATTATGTATTTTTCTATCAGAGAAAACATGCTGCTAAAGGGAGAACATTTGCCAGCCCGAAACTCTCATGGCTCCCCCCCGGGACGAAGGGACAAAGCCATTTCGCAGCCTGTAACGCGCTCCCGGTTTAAAGCAGCAACGGTTTCTGCCCGTGTTCCCCCAAACCACGACTCCCAGTATAACAAAGCTGATTCCCTCCACCCGGCCCCCC